>JABUQX010006551.1:12500-20000 GCA_015478945.1 Trachelipus rathkii | reverse complement strand
TACGGACACGCATGAACGTGTTATCGTTATGACCCTCATACTTGAAATGAAGCAGACTTCAATCTCCGTATTTTTCTACGAACAAAGAATGTATTCGGTTCTATTTTTTGGTCTATATGACATGAAATTTTAACTTTCCAACCAATGTAACAGAATTAGAGAAGGCTATCATCAATAGATTGTTTAAAGACAAATAGTCTGGTCACAGTATATATATATATATATATATATATATATATATAGAGAGAGATATATATATATATATATATATATATATATATATATATATATATATATATATAAAAAAAAGAAATAGTATATATAAATATATATATATATATATATATATATATATATATATATATATATATATATATATATATATATATATATATATATATATATATATAGAGAGAGAGAGAGAGAGAGAGAGAGAGAGAGGAGAGTTCCCTTTGTGTTATAAAAAAAATTTTTTTTTTTTGCTAGATCTTTATAAAATAATAAATTTATTAATTTAAAGTGGTAAAACACTGCTTTTAAATGCTAAATATGAAATAATACTCCTGCAAATTTCATGTATATATATATATATATATATGTATACAGCAGTTTTAGTATATATATAGTTATATATACATATATACATAAGTTGCTAAGTAGTTGGTTATATGTATATATACAAATACATATATAGAGCAGTTATATAGCTATATATATTAGCATATAAGGCTGCATATACATATATAATATATGTTAAGATATACTGTTGAGTTATTATTACAGATATGGTATGATATGTTGCTATTATTACATATTATTGTTGTTGCTGGTTATGCATAGTATATATACATACATATATATGTATTATTATTATTATATGTATATTAGTACAAACATTGTTATTATTATTCATAAAACACATATATATATATATATATATATATATATATATATATATATATATATATATATATATATATATATATATATATTATATATATATAGGTATCATTTGTCTATGGAAGAAATTATCAATTGTAGCGACACTTATCAGCCAATTTTCACCGATTTTCATGAAACTTTTATAAAAAATTTTGAAATCATCCATAATGAAAGAAAACGTTTAAAAAAATTGTTTAAAAGTTTAAAATTAGTCTGAAAAAGTTATGGTCTAAAAATTTCATTTTTAAAGCCTATTTATTTCCAGAAGTTTCTTTTTTTTCAAAAATTTTTAGTCTTATGTATAATTATACATAAGACTAAAATTTATAATTATAATTATAGTATTAAAGCTATATTTTATTATCTTCCCAGGACTCGCCGGTTGGGGGTAGTGGGTGGAACCTCCCGTAGACAAATGTTCGTGTTTCATTCATTCATTTACCACTAAAAATTAATATATATGATATTTACTAACGATCTAGCGAAAAAAACTCTAGACAAAATAAAAAATACACCATTCTTATAATACAACAGGTCTTTTATATATATATATATATATTATATATATATATATATAGTATAATGAGCGTACACATTATTATAAAATTATATATATTATTTTTTATATATATATATATATATATATATATATATATATATATATATATATATATATAAATATATATATATGTTATATATATGAGTTAAGGTTGTTACTAAGGCTGCTATTAAGGCATATATATAATAGCTATATTAAGGCTAATATATATAAAAATATACAGAGTTATATTATTGAAGTTATTGATATATATACATGGGTTGGTTATATACGAAGAAGAAGGTTGCTATACACATATGTTGATACATGCTATATATATATATATATATATATATACACGTGTGTGAGTGTGTGACTGGTCTGTATCCTGTAGTAGCAGACTGAAAGCCTTCTGTGATATATCTTTGTCAGGATGAGGTGGAAACGAAAAGCATCGCTGCTAAAAAAAAATGTTTAACATCACATGTTATTAATTTAACGAAAGTTAAAATTTCATTTTTCAACAACATTCCACTCATCCCCCCAAAACAAAAAAAAAAAAAAAAAATATTTTCTTGTTGGAGCAACTGGAAAATTGGAAATTTTGTTTTTTTCCATTTGAATGTAAAAGGGTAGCGAAAATCATGTATTTCTCTAGTAAGAGACGTAAAAGAATTAATTGAGAAGCTGAATGATGTATAATCTCTTGCAAGAGATATGAAAAAGGATTACATTAATTGTTTTTGCAAATGATCGCTTGATTAACATCATCTGGGACAAATAATCGAAAAGGACTTTTTATGATGATTGTATCATTGTTTTGGCTTTTGGCCATTCTACTAAAAAGAATGCCTTAACAGTATAAATTTTTCACCAGGTGCCAATGATGTGCAATACCTGGTAATGTTTGCATCTTTTGGCGAAGGCCTGATATTATTTATATAGAGAGAGATATGAATAGTATATATATATATAATAGCAGTAATAGTATAAAAATTATATCTTTGTTGTGTATATTTATATATATATAGGGAGTTGTTATATTTATATATATATTATATATATATATATATATATATATCTGAAACAATCAAATGATATATCAAAAAAATTTAAAGACAATCTAGAACAAAAAAACATCTTAGCAGTTTGAATAACGTATGTTAATGAATGATTTGTTTGTAGTGTTGAGAATCTTAAAGAATTTTCTGTTTGCAGTAATCAATAGATTCATTTCACAATTATACTTATGGCTCTAGTTACCAGTGATAAAACAAGTGATTAGTTTTTGTAGCAAGTACACAAGAGTACATATATAGTCAGTAGAGAGAGAGGTAAAGTATATATATATATATATATATGGTATATATATATATATATATATGTTATATATATATATATATATATATATATATATATATATATATATATATATATATATTCCTAAATTTAAATTTTTATCTGATGCGGGAATCTCCCAACCCCCAAGCTGAATTAGGTAGGCCCCTGGCCTTTGTCCACCAGAGGATATATATATATAAGAGAGCAGAGCAGTTGGAAGTAAAGAGCATATATATATAGCAGTATATATATATATATATATATATATATATATATATATATATATATATATATATATATATATATATAATACTAACTTCTAAAATTAGAAGTATCGCAATATGTGAGATGTAAATTGCGATGAATGTGTTGAGAGAAGGAGAAGATGGAATAGGATTCCTTAGTGATTATAAAATATTCAAGATTAGTTTTTAAGAGTTCATCAAGTCACATTCCTTTATCCCAAAAGGATTCCTTTTATAAAGACAATGATAGTAAAGTCCTACAATTGTTATTGCAGCAAAGATACTGGCAGTGAAAGTCATTTGTGTTAAATGTTCGTTAAAGTATTTGTTCAAAAATTTGTTTTTGAATTGAGATTTTAAAATAAATAAATAAATAATTTGAAATGGAATTTAAAATATTTGAATGAAATTTCTTAAAATTCATTCTACAAATTTTATGTTGTAGTGAGTAAAATTTTAAAATGTCTTAAAAACTACATTTTTTAAAATTTAAATTTGATTTTTCTTTCATTTGATGTTCTGGAATATTTCGCTGTTTGAACCACAGGCAAAGACCCCAATGAGGTAGAAAAATCTTAATATAGCTGAGGAACCTGGATTAGTTAAAAAAAATTGCTGGAGCTGGAACCGTAGCCGAAAGAATAGGGATGAGCTTGAAAAAATTTGGTGGAGCTGGTATAAGAGTTGGAAGGATTTGGAGGAGATAAAATATTTTGGTGGAGTTGAGTCCGAAACCGAAGGGATTCTGAAAAGGTTGAAAAATTTTGGTGAAGGTGGAACCAGAACCGAAGGGACCCAGATGATGTAGAAAAACTTGGTGGAGCAGGGTTCAGAGTCGGAAGAACTCGGGGAGGCAGAAAAATTTAGTGGAGTTAGGACTAGATCCGAAGAGACCAGGATGAGGTAGGAAAATTTTTTGGCAAGGAGGGAACCAGAGTAGGAATCAAAGTCCCATCAAATGAAGGGTTTTATAGCTCCAGTAGCTATGACTATTATAACAAAGAAAATAATATGAACCCCCTATATCCCTTTAATCAGGAGTTCACTCACTTATCACAGAAAGTAACATAATCAGAGAAAAGTGTGTTGGAAATTTGCAAAATGTATATTTCGTTTTTTCACTAAAACTCGAACTTAAAAAGAAATGTTCTCAAATAGCTCTGAAGAATTTCGATTGATTTAGATAATAAATATCAATTTAACCTTACTCCCTCTCCTCTCAACCTCACTCCCTCTCATTTCACCCTCACTCCCTCTCCTCTCAACCTCTTCAAATATTCGAAAAATGCAATAAATTAATTAATTATTATTATTAGTTAACTACATACATGGAAAAACGTTTGAGGTGCGGTAGAAACCTAATTTAATTTTGCTTAAGGTTCGCACTTAGATATATATATATATATATATATATATATATATATATATATATATATATATATATATATATATATATATATAGTTAATTAGTTAGTTAGTTAGTTAGCAAGCTAAATTTGTAAAAATATACACTGATAGAAGAGAGAGAGAGAGAGAGAGAGAGAGAGAGAGAGAGAGAGAGAGAGAGAGAGAGAGAGCCTAAAACGACAGACCCTAAACGTACAGCCAAGTAGAAAAGATTTTGTACACAGCAGCAGCAATTATTTTTGGTGAGACAAGATTCGAGCAGACTCTCTTCTGGTAATTAAGAAGGTCGTTGGTACGCACCGCATGTACTTTCAACCCTTCCCTCCCCCACAGTATATTTAAAAATTTTAAATGATTTAGGCCTCAAATAACTCCCATGAGTGTTTTGTTTTCTTGGCTACATAAGTTAATATCATATATATATATATATATATATATATATATATATATATATATATATATATATATATATATATATATATATATATATATATATATATATATATATATAGAGAGAGAGAGAGAGAGAGAGAGAGAGAGAGAGAGAGAGCAAGTAGAGCAATTATCAATTGTTTATTTTTCTAGGACTCTAGCTAGGATACATTGCTTTCAGTTTAAAAAGGGGAGAACTAAATTTGAAACAAAAATATTAAAAACAAAACTGAGCCAGTCAATGATTTTATTGAGTTTGAATCCACCCCCACCCCCCCCCCACCCCAAAAATGAAAATGTTTTCGAAGATGTTACAACTTATGGATATGAGCTAAGGATATAATAAATCTTGGTTTATCTACCCCAAATATAAAGATAGAAGAAAGAGAAGATAGCTCTATAACATCTCTCATTTGTTTCTGGCTTGGTTGCTTTCAAAGAAAGAGTAACTCGAGAAGGAATCATCGAGGCTAAAGCATTAAAATAGATTGGGTTTGAAGAAATGAGTGAAAAAGAGCATTTATTAATGAAAGGAAGAAGATAACAACTTTTATGTAGTAAAATTATTATTAAACTCAAAAAAAGATTGAAAGTAGTATATCCAACAATTGCATTAGAACGAATAGAGGAAATGAGTAATATAGTTAAAGAAAATAGGAGAGAACCCTCACAAGAAAGGTTTGGAAAAAAAGTCGTCTTCAAGAAAGATACTGTGGAAAGTTTTCTAACGCAAAATCAAAATATTCAACTTAATCCCGACAGAAAACCATAATTTAGAAGCAAAAATTTTTAGAACCCCAGCAGGAACAAAGTCAGGACAGTAGTACTTCTTCTTAGAATAAAGTTCAGTAAAAGCTGAAGTTCACATGCTTAGATCGAAGACGATTTTAGACATAAATAGGTTGAAGGCAAGTAGGGATCAAAGCAGTTGTTTTTTTTTTTTTAAAGGTAAAATTGCTCTTGAGACGTAGTCAGACAAAAATAGAAAAGCGTAAAAGAAAGAAGCAATGTTGGAGGAAAATATTTTGATAATATAAAGTTAGAAAGAGGTAAATGATTAACGGGAAAAATTAAAACGTTTCTTGCGGACAAAGAAATTACTTTTCATCTGAAAATAAATCTATATTACCTCTCTAATCATACGAAGGAGACATGATTTTTATGGTTTGTCGACAACGATCACCCTTGTCCTTGTGAGCAGCGTTGTTGTAGCAGATTAAATAAAAACTTACCAAGGTTTATTTTATGCAAGTCCCCATTCCTGAGAGAACCATTTCAGTTTATATATATATATATATATATATATATATATATATATATATATATATATGTGTATATATATGTGTATATAATATATATATATATATATATATTATATATATAATATATATATAATAAATATATAAAGTATATGTGTGTATGTGGTGTGAGCTGCCAAAGTTTGCAACCAGCTCTCTGCTTAGTCATAAAAGTTAATGCCTGTATCAATTCTATATCAAATAAAACATTTGAAAGATTCATACTAACTAGGGCAAGTAAATCACTACTATTATATATATATATATATATATATATATATAGTATATAATATAGTATATATATATATAATAATATAATATATATATATATATTATATATATTGTTCCCCACAAAAGAAGATACGTTCCTGGGTATTTTGATAAATAATATGAAGGTGTGTGAGGGGGGAAGGAAGGGAGGGTAAATACACGCCGAGCCATTCAGTGCCCCTGAGTCATCTGGCAAGGGTGCCAGGATGAGCCAGATGGTCATAAGCTATATTCTGAGGTATACTAAACTCGTGTGCGTTTTAAGAATGTGTGTATGTGTTTTTTGTTATTATTATTATTATTATTATTATTATTATTATTATTATTATTATTATTATTATATTATTATATTAATTATTATTATTATTATTATTATTATTATTATTAGTAGTAGTAGTAGTAGTAGTAGTAGTAGTAGTAGTAGTAGTAGTAGTACTTCTTTATTATTATTATTATTATTATTTTTATTATTATTATATTATATTATTACATTATTATATTATTATTATTATTATATTATTAGTTTATTTTTTATTATTATTATTATTATTATTATTATATTATTATTATTATTATTATTATTATTATTATTATTATTATTATTATTATTATTATTATTATTATTATTATTATTATTATTATTATTATTATTATTATTATATTATTATTATATTAATTATTATTATTTATTATTATAATTATTATATTATTATTTTATTATTATATTATTATATATTATTATTATTATTATTATTATTATTATTTTTGCAGCGTGCAAATAATCTGTTCTCTAATTAATTAGTTACAATAATATTCAGAGAAAAAAATTATTTCTTCATAAAATTCTTTTTGTTAGCAATTATTTTCTTCCTATAGTATGTTGAAGTTTTAGCCTTTCCACGTACACATATCTTCTTACATACACGCATGCACGTAAGTTGGGATCATATATAACGATTAATTATTAATAGAGTGAGGAAATGAGAGTTTACGAATTTTATGTTGGAAATTATCAGCAGGAGTTTGG
>JABUQX010006551.1:0-2500 GCA_015478945.1 Trachelipus rathkii | reverse complement strand
TTGGATGATTCATCTTATAAATCATCTTTGATTGGCGCCATCTCTACCCTACATCATAGAGCAGAGCTACACATTTAGACAGTGACCGCAAACGTTTCAGAGTCCGCGTCCGCAATTGAACCCTGTCGCGAAACCGCCGCGTGAGCCCGCAGCGCAATATTACCGCCGCCGCCGCGTGCGCCCAGGCGCAAAATTTCCGCGTAACCGCCGCCCTGCGTCCGCAGACGCAATATTTTTGCGGAACCGCCGTCCGCGGTGCGCCGCAGGTAGAAGATTTCCACGGAACGACCGCGGCCTGCGTCCGCAGACCCAAAATTTCCGCGTGAACGAAAAAATATAATCAATGTAAACTATTCAAAGAAATTTCAATATACTATGAGTCAATTCATTTTTACTACAATGTACGAGAATTTTATGTAAAAACATAACTTTACATACCTAAAGCAGTATAAATCAGTAAATCAATAGAGGTTTATTACCTAACACCTAATGATTAGTATGCTTTTGTTTTACTCCGTTTACTTGCTTTTAACTATCTGCGTTACTGCTTTAACTCTCTGCTTTATTGCTTTAACTTTGCTTTACTGCTTTAACTATCTGCTTTACATACCTTAAAGCAGTAAATCAGTAAATCAATAGAGGTGTACCTAACACCTATTGTACTGGTTACTGCTTAACTTTTTTTTTTTTTTTTTTTTTACAGTTACACCAACACTCACGGCAAAGCCCTAATCTAGGATGGGTTGCCTCAATTTTGTCGAGCAGACGGAGCCAAGAAGAGAGTAACACACACTCAGACGTCCGACCAGGACGAACCTGGTCTTTCGCTTAGTTTGCGAGTGCTCTAACAGCTACTGGACGCCATTTTGGTGCTTGATCCATTCCTTCTTTACTTATACGAGCCGACTCCACCGAATGTCCATCTCTATCTTCTTATAGAAAAAAACTAAATCCAAATGATTTGGCCAATTATTAATTAATAACTTTTGTTATATCTCCAAAAAAGAATCAAATTAAAATTTGTGCTCCTCTTATATAAAATAGATTTTAATTTTTAATTTTTTTTCAATATTCTAAAATTATTCTAATACTATTCTAAAAAGTTTCTTCATATCTGAAAAACATTTTCTCTCAGGTAACCATTTAAATCACCACTATTCAAACTCTAAATCCCTCGTGCAACTCTTTGTTCTTGGTACTCTTCTCTTATTCCTTTTTTCTAAATCTTCTCTTTTCTGTTCCCACTCTTTTTTAATGCCGTCCGTTCTCCACCGCCAGTCGCTCATATATTAATACTCTTTACTGCTTTAACTCTCTGTTTTACTGCTTTAACTCTCTGCTTTACTGCTTAAACTTTCTGTTTACTTCTTTAACTATCTGCTTTACTGCTTAACTCTCCTTACTGCTTTAACTCTCTGCTTTTACTCTTTAACAATCTGCTTACATACCTAAAAGCCATTAAATCATTAAATCAATAGAGGTGTACCTAACACCTAGGGGTGCTTTGTTTACTGCGTTTTACTGCTTTAACTCTCTGTTTTACTGCTTACTCTTCTTACTGCTTTAACTTCTGCTTTACTGCTTAAAACTTCTGCCTTTACGTTTTAACTTCTGCGTTACTGTTTAACGTTCAAGCTTTACTGTGTTTAACCATATATTATTAACATAGTTTTATTGTTTAATCTTTTTTTATTTTATTATTATATTTATTTTTATTTTGTTTAATACTTTTTTATTATATTATATTTATATTTTGTTTTAATATTTTATTAAAAATTGTATGAACTAACAGCATATTTATATAACATTTTAATAAAATTACGAAATTTTTATTAAAGAACATAACTTTACTGCTTTACACTTAATTATCTCATATGCATTATTCACTTAACGATATGATGTGAAATATTACTCCGAAGTCGGCCTACATCTCTTGTAGCCGCCCACAGCTTTGGTAAAACCTTTCTATATTAAAATTTTAAAGGAAAATGAGATTTGAACAATTGCCCTTAAAAATATATGGTGTAAATTTTATCAGGAAAATAAAGAATATAAAGATGTTATTAGATCATGAAGGCATATACAAAGCATCGTGACAAATACATGACACAAAAATGTATTAGAGATTAATGCACAAAATAATTGAGAATAGCAGAGCTCACAGTTATTCCTCACCATCTAATATCTCGGGTTTTTCATAAACACAGAATACTTTCATCAAAGCAAAGACATATGCGAGGTTTCTTTAAAACACACAGTATTTACTGTTGCAGAGAAGAGACATGAATCAAATTAATGTATTTGCAACTCAAATGTTTCCCCTTCAAAGAAAAGAGTTCTTAAAAGTATATAAAGATGTTACTTCGATCCCCCACGGTTATTTGATGTGTGAAATTCACCCCAAAAACACGCACAAAGTGTTACCAGCATTCTTCCGTATGAGATAGAAACTTATACATACCGAATAAGAATGCTCTAGTTGCAAAATATTATCTCTCTC
>JABUQX010006550.1:20000-25000 GCA_015478945.1 Trachelipus rathkii | reverse complement strand
TATATATATATATATAAAGAAGAGAGAAGAGAGAGAGAGAGAGAGAGAGAGAGAGAGAGAGAGAGAGAGAGAGAGAGAGAGAGAGAGAGAGAGAGAGAGAGAGAGAGAGAATATGAGAAAGATGGAGAGGTTAAACAGGGAGGAGAGGTTAATTTTGAAACTCCGCGTACGAAAATGGAAATGTAAAAATCATTAAAGCTTATGAACGAACAGGTACGATAGAAATCGGCTTATACGAACGCGCTGAATGATTTATGTATGAAATAGGAAGGTGTAGACCAAAAATTATCCTCAACATCGGGCTGGTCACCCTAGTGATATTTTAATAAAGTCTTTGTTAGCCCATTCTATCCATTCGTCTGTGTTTCGATTTAATAAATCATTGAGGGCTTATATTTTTGTCTATGTGATAAATCTTTTTCGGTATATAATTTAGTTTTGTTTATTGTTGTCTAATGAACTATATAATACAGCTTCCTATATATTAACGGCAACATTTTATATTTTTGTATATACAACAAATTAACAACCAATAATTCTAAAATGATATTGCTGATAGTAGTTTCAAATGATTTTTTGTTATACGTGCGTAATGTTTTAACTTTTTTTTTTTTCATTACATTTTTAAGAGATGTGTACAACAGTCGGTGTTTTTTATGTACATACAAGCAAATATTTTGGATTGATATATTGTTGAAGTTATTTAATTTATATCATTGTAAAAATTACTTATATGATGTGAATTTTCTGCTTAATAATTTACACTTCATGTACGTTTACATTATGTTTACATTAATTACGGTCACATTTTAACCTTTATATACCTTTCTACAGGTGCTCACACTATATATATTTATATATTCTTTGTCTTATTTTATATACACATATATGTATATATTTATGTACGCGTACATGTCTGTTAACAAATATACACATGCACACACACATATAATTTCCGTTCATGCACGCAGACGCTACGAGCATGCAAGGGTGTTATTTCAACGCTCCATATCTATCTTGCGAGTTACGACGACAATATATCATAATCAGAATCTCTCTGTCTCCCCCTAGTAAATTTCGTCCAGGCACGTTTATATATATTATATATATATATATATATATTGTATGTATGTTATATATTAATATATATTTAATATATATATATATATATATATATATCGTAGTAGTATATATATATATGGATTATAATACGTAATAATATATATATATATATTATATATATATATATATTATATATAATATATATATAATATTATATATTATATATATATATATATACTATTATATATATAATATATATATATATATATATATATATAATATTATATATATTATATATTATATATATTATATATATATATATATATATATCGACAAAGCAGTTGTTGTTGTTGTTGCTGTTTTTTTTGTTCTTTGATGTTTTTTTTTGTTATTGGACTGCTTTTGTTTTATTCTAAACTCTTTGGTACGCTATCCAAAGGCCAAACTTTTTCATTTTAATTCAAATAAATCATTTTTATATAAAAGCATGAAGGCAAATCCATTTTGTTATTAACAATAGCTTTCAATCACAATTCTTCATCATTTAATAATATATACAGTAATAATATATATATAGTTATAGTATATTATATATATTATATATATTAATATTATATATATATATAGTTATATATTATATAGTAATATATATATATTATATATATAGTAATATATATAATATATGTTATATATATATTATATATACTATATATGATAGTATATATATATTCAATATAATATAATATACAGGGTTGTTTACGAAATAGGGGGGACAAAATTTGGAGGATGTTCAAGGATCTATCATTTACGAAGCGTTTTTTGTCTTAAAATAAAAGTTATCCTGTAAAGTTACGTTTACATTTAGTAGGAAAATGGAGTTAAGATAAGGTGTAAGGGGTATGATGGAATATTGGTGTTTTTTCCGATAGATGTGTACGAGTTGGCTACGGAAACCTTGCAACGTAAAGTAGTAACCCTATAGAACAGGGGATTGACTGTCTCTAATATGGACACTCAATATGGTTGCTTTGATAGGTACCAATACCATATTATGAGAGATATGGATGAATAATACTAGGGATATTGTTGATAGTATTCAAGATACTTCTCCACCGCAATAAAATATCAGCAATAACAATAAAATACAAAATCATAATGCGAATCATATAATACTCCTAATGATTAACTTAATAACAATGTTGAAATGGGTAGATAACAATTATTATTTGATAAGTGATATCAACTAATGAAAAGTTAAGTAATAATACGAATAGGAACAGGGAATAATAATAACAAAGAAGTATACTAAGAACACAGTCAATCAACAATAATTAATAATAATAATAATAGATAATAATAATGATAATATAAATAATAATAATATAATAATAATAATAACAATAACAATAATAATAATAACTAATAATAAGAATAAAAATTAAGATATAAATAAATATAAAATAATAATAATAATAATTAAATAAATAAATAATATAATAATAATATAATAATAATAATATTTAATAATATAAAGATTAATAATAATAATAATAATGATAATAGATAGATATAATATATATGAAACAATAATAATAATAATTCAATAATAAATAATATAATAATAAATATAATAATAATAATAATTGAAATAATGTCAATAATAAATAATAATAATAGATAATAATAATAATAATGAAAAATAAAAATTTAGATAATCATTAATAATAATGATAAATAAAACTAAATAATACTAATAATTCAGGTCTACACATAACAGTAAGAAAGAGGATACAAGATCACTTAAAATAATAAATAATAATATAAATTGAATATATATATAATAATAATAATAATATAATTAAACCTATGGCAAATTCGTTCGTGATTACATGTCCAATATTTCACATCATAACCATATTGCACTTCCTAACTCATTTACCTACTATAAGGAACTTTACAAGTAACTTTATTTAAAAGACAAACACTTGTAGAATGGTACAAAGGATTAATATCCTCCAAATTATGTCCCCCGACACTCTATTTCGTAACACCCTGTATAGTATATATATAGTATATATAGCTATATATATAGTATATTATTATATATATTATATATAATATAATAGTAATATGGCTTTTCCAAAGCGTTTCAGGTTAGACAAAATTGATAATTAAAGGTAGGAAAGTGTATTCCATACGCTTATATATTATTTATATACTATATTAGTAAAGTATAGTATATTATATATATATAGTAATATATATATATTATATATATATATATATTATATATATAGTATAATATATATAATATATATATATTATATAAATTAAAAGACTTTCTTTACGCGCTACACTAATAGTGAAAGAAAGTTTGCATGATACTGAATAGATTACGTAATAAAAGTAATCATCAAAATTGCCGGATTAATTGACCTAAAGTACTTGTCATTGTCTTGTAGGAGGTATACTATAGTATATATATATATATAATATAATATGATATATATATAATATATATATATATATTATATATATTATATAATTATAAAATATAATATAGTATATATATATATATATTAGTATATATAAAGTTGTCATAGCATACTGTGGAGATTTGAACCAGTTGATATTTTGCGTATTAATATTTTTGCTGATAATTTCTTCTTTCAAAAATATATATTTATATTAGATAGAATTATTTAAAATTATATTCCCTGAATTAATGGATTTTTAAATTCTAATATGATATGCACAATTAAATGATTATCAACATTTTCTTATTTTAAATTTGTTTTTGTTTCTATGAGTGTAATTCTCGCCACACTAAGGTTCTTGCGTACTTGGCACTGAATGCAAAGGTCATTTAAATATTTCCATGACTGTTCAAGGAATTGTGGAAACATTTGTCCCTGTTTTCCAAAACTGAGGAAAATCACTTTCAATTTTATTAATCATATACTACTCAACTTTATTAGCAAATGATGAACTAAGAGGTCTTAGGTTCTCATCATGACGGAATGTCTTCCAATTCATCAAATTCTTAAGTATTTATACGAAATTTGATATCCAATGTTTGAGTGCAATTCTCGCAGTACTAAGTTTCGTTCTTGGCATTAGCTACTTTCTCGCTCCTTTCTAGCTACTTTGTCGATATTATTTTTTTTACGAATGATTGTTAGGGCTTCTGGACGCTCAATGTCAATAAGCATTTGCAAACATGGTCCTGTTCATCCGCACCAGTACGCTAACTTTTATAAGCCTTATTCGGCTAACTCGTACCCATCCGTGTACACGGGTTTACACATATCCGTATAGGTCTGTAGCTTAGTCGACTAGAGTGGTTTTCACATTTTAAATTTTGAAGTTAGCCAATAGGGCTCTAAGTTTTGTCACGAAAGGCAAATTCGTAGGATTAAACTGTCAAACCAGATACTTGCACAGACACAAAAAATTAGCAGTATATTTAGTTATTTACTTCAATTAAATGGTTAACAACGAAATGTGTGTACTCCTCTTAGTATTTACTATTAATTTCCAATGGATATAGATTATAAAAATGACTTTTAGAATGATATTCTTGTTCTGTTTGAATGCTTAGATGTCTTTAATGGTATATTTGAACATCATCGTTCTTAGTAAGATTTTAGACGATCATCTTAAGACATTAGAACAGGTTCTTAATACTCAACATCACTAAAGCCACAATCAACTCGCATAGCATAAGTATTTTAAGTACATATAAAAGACATTAGTTTCAAATCAATAAATAAAAATTACCATCGTGGTATGACTCACAATTTTCACTTAACAATCCATAATAGTTTGGACTGGGCAATTAAGGTTTCAAGATACTGTGTACAGTCCACCGGGTGCAGAATATTTATAACAATATCCTGCTGATATATATATATATATATATATATATATATGATTTA
>JABUQX010006550.1:0-10000 GCA_015478945.1 Trachelipus rathkii | reverse complement strand
CCGTAAAGGGTTTGAGAACAACTCACTTATCTTCATGTCAAAGAAAAAGTTCGTTTGCAAGGCTTCTATAATAAATCCTTTGGTTGGAGATGGGATAAATTCTCTATTTAGCATATAATTATGTGTGATGCATGTATATGAGGAACAATCCGTGTACAGTATATGTATATATATATATACCGTATATATATATATATATATATATATATATATATATATATAATTATATATATATATATATTTATATATAGAATATATCTATATATATTATATATATATATATATATATATATATATATATAATATATATATATATAGATATTATATATATCATAATATATATATAATAATATATAATATATATATATATATATTATATATATATAGATTTAATATATATATATAGATTATATATATAATATATATATAATATAATATATATATATATATATATTAATAATAATATATTATATATATATATATATATATATATATATATGGTCAACAGTTTGTACTAATATTAATAAATTTACCTTTCTTTAGTTTCCGTTTTCAATCATAAACAATATAATAAATATATATATAATATATATATATATATATATATATATATATATTATATATATATATTATCAATATATATATATATAATATAATATTAATATGATATATATTATACATTGATAGTATTGACGAATGAAAAAAAGAAGTTATCAATTCGTATGTTTAAAAAAATCTTTTGGTGAGGTTAATCATTTTCAGTTGATGATTGAAATGTCGCATTAATTTTTAGACATTTTTATTACTTCACATTTTCAGAGGATTTTTTCACATATTGATTATTTATGTACTATCATAGTAAGCTATTAAAATTAATAATGTTCAATTGAGAATCGAAATTTATTGGTAAATTATGTTTTCAAGTAAATTTATATTTGGAAAAAATATTTAAGTGTTTAATATAAGTTTTTGATAGTATATATAAATTATATGAATTATATAAATTATATAAACCATCTTCTATTTAATTTTGGTCCAAGATACTTTAATATGTTTAGTACTTGACTGACATAACACTGACTAAATACTTTAACAAGAGTTTGCCCAGAACTTTAATAGAGATTGAACACTTTATTTAATGATCACCCTTATTAATAACTAATTTTAACCTTCTGCCGTCAATTCATTTTCTGCGGAGTTAATTAACGTACTGTATATTATACATTATCTCAACGGATGTTCTTAAAGCTAAATCAACTTTATATTAAATTCACACTCTATTACGAGTATAATTTATTTCACTTCTTAAGGATAATATCCAATAAAGACAATAGTATGATTTATTATTGCGCAGTAAATATGTGAAGTTATCGATCCGAAGTTCAGTAGAAAAAGAATGTATTCCAAACAATCCATATATCTTCCAGAATATTCTATAGAAATTGCGTCAAATATTTTTATTAAATTTAAACTGAAAGTTCGTTTAAATTTAGGAGATTAAAAATCTTGCCATGTCGATTATCGAATTCGCACAGAATCTAAGTGCCTTATGGGTATAGGATCTAAGATGCTGCATATGATTAGGGCTCTTACAAAAGGCTTATTACTTCTACCACTGCCTATTGGCAGTCATTTGCTTAAATTTAATCAACAAAAAATACAATGTCTTAACAAGTTTGTATAATAAGATTGGTCTTTAAACACGATGTCTATGAATAAATACTCTGAAATACTAAATAGACCAACTATGACACATTTCAACTGTGAAATGAGACTCCTGACGGCGTTTTGTTGCCACTAATAGTTTGATTTCACACGTCGTACGCCTGGCAAGAATCTTTGTCAAATTTTAGCTCACTTTGCTCTTATTGAACTTGAAGGCATAATATTATTTTTTTTTAAATAGCATTGGCTTTATATATTATTATATTATATATTATTATTATTTATTATTATTATATATAGATTATTATTATTATTATTATTTAGAATAATAAAATGAATGAATAATAATAATAATAAATAATAATATAATATATATAATAATAAAATAATAATAATAATAATAATTAATTATATCAATTTTTGCCGATTTCAACGAAACTTTTAACTTTCCGATTTTCATGAAACTTCCATGAAATCTTTGCAAATTGAATCGTTAGAACTTATAAGAAAAAGATCTTTATCTTACTAAACAGGAGATCATTAATCCCCTAACCCACAGTATTAGATCTTATATTTACAAGAACCGCAAGAAGCAATCGCCCTTCTTGACAAATGTTGCCTGTCGAAAGTTTATGTTCCTCTGACTTTGTATAACTATTCTTCCACGATGACCTACAACTATAGCCCAATAGCCAAAGATCTTGCCTTAGAACAAAGAAGCTTTAGATTCATTCAAATGAAAGTCAAACGTGCTTGCGCCGAATAAACCGAATCGCAAAGTGTCCTTAGAAAAAAGAATTCAAGCTAAGAAAGAGAGATGACCGTAACTTATTACTCCTTGATAAAGGCATTAGAAGCCAACGTGTTAGCAAATCCGAGCGTATAAGAATTCATAACTGATGCTATCAGATTCAAGCGCAAATTACATAACACCCTGTTGTAAACAACGGCGGCAACGGTCACCTCAACGATGTACCTAATCTAATACCATTCAACGAGGCTACTGACAAATGAAATGCCTATCATAGATTTGATTATTATGCTGCAAGCCATTAAATGGGAGCTGCTTGTGTCATTTATTAATTCACTCCTTACTGGTACGCGCCCTGTCCGATTCATACCTCCCTCTGAGATATGTCTAACTTTGCTAACCTCAATCAAGCACATTAACTTAATTAATAGTGAGGAGTTATCGAATTTAAACGAGGGACGCAAAATCCGCGAGGAAGTGAAAACTCCTCTTCGGAAAGTGGACTCTCTGACTTAGATCTATTAGCGTCTCGCACTGACGAATATTTCCAGCGAGAGGAGAGTAAAGAGGTCTCGAACAGAAGATGCCAATACATCATTTCACCCCTCTTAATGGACGAGCGAAAGATCAAGTCAACCCGAGTCAATCAGTTTTATTCAAGACCTCGGAGATTGCCGAAGAGATGGTCATTGACCATAAGACCTGTATTCATCCCGAAAGGAAAAGGCAATCTCAAACAAAAAGATGGCAAAAACTACAATCACGATAAAACGTGGAATTTAAGACGTCCTCAACGAAATTGGAAATGCTGCTATACAAATTACCACCCATCCCCGGAAACGTTACTTCCTCCTGTTGTGTTTAATTAACGAAGAAGCGATGACGTTCTAATTTCCTATCCATGATGCAAAATCAAAGTAGAAGTAAATCTTTACCGGTAATATCACTGTCATGACAAATCTCGAAAGATGACAACCAAATACCTATTGCACATGGAAAGTAACGCGTCAACCGTCAACGTTTTAAGGATACTGATGCAGGTTTAATTATAAAACGCAACCTTTGTCGATGAAAAGTACAATTTCTTAGTAACTTTAGGAAATGAGTATAGTACGAAGGCACATATTTTGTTGGACACCATTTCACACATGAGAGGTAGAGGCACTCTGCTTGGATGACCATTATATCTAACTATTGGGAACATCGAATTACCTCGTTACCCGAAGTCAGCGATTTGAACAAGTAGCGGTGACTCTAAAGATGCACTAAGCCAAATGATTGATGGAATGAGATAAACAGTGCCAGGATTATCCAAGGAGACGACCCTGTTATCTGTAACAATAACGAGTCGGTAAAGCCCGCCTGCGCTTTAAACGAACAAAAAGAACCCATCGGAAGTAGTTTACTGAGATCAATCACTGATGAATCAAATCCGCTTGTAGAAGGAATGACTCCGCCTTATATCCTTTAAAATGAGGTTATCCACGGAACAAGGTTGGAGATTAAGAGAAGACCTATCAGATCTACAAAGTTCCGACGAAACAAACTCAAATGAGTTTAAAAGCAACAACGCCACTTTACGCCCATTTAAACTGAGTTATTTAAACAGGAGTAGAAGTCTAGAAAAGAAAAATTAAACATTAGGACGCAAAGGGAAAACCGCAATGTGTTAAGACCAATGCCATCAGTACAAAACTCGTAGAAAAACGATGAGTCATCTTGCGTCGATGTTTTCCACCGAGAAAGACCGACGAATTCCAAATAATGATGTGCTAGTACGAAGCTTATCTTCCAGTTCAAATGAGATCGTAACTTGATAGTTGGCTCAATGTCGTTTCAACACATTAGAAGTGCCAAGACGATTGTTCACCCAATGTCTTCTTTAAAGGGGTGTGTCACGTACGGACGCGAGTCGAGAATTTGAGCTTCTCATCTCACGAGCGCTAAAAAACTGCATCAAATATCTATCGCCTAAGAGAATTATTATTTTATCAATTTATTATTATTAATATATTCATTCAATAATAATATTAATGTTAGAACTCCATACAATAACTTTGATCAACTATTGCGAATCTATGCTACATTCACCATAAAACTTAGCATTATTATTTATTTAAAATATTGTAATTTTATTCGGTAATCTGGATACCGTCTAGTTATATTATATAATGCAAAGTTATGTATGGGGCTTTTGGCCTAATCACTCGTGCTGATGATATCTATTAAAAATTATATAGGATGACTTTCTTTTCATTCAGGATTCACTTCGTTTACCATTGTAATACTTCTCAGAATGATGTTAAACTTATAAGGAAAAGATCTTTATCTACTAAACAGTGAGTATCATTTAACCCCTAACACAGAATTAATCTATATTTTACAAGAACCGCAAGAGACATCGCCCTTCGTGATATATATATATATATAATTATATATTATATATATATATTATATATATATATATATATATATATTATATTATATATTTATATATATATATATATATAATAATATATATAATATAAACCTGCGTTAGTTTTAACATTCGATACAAATTTTTTATCATAACTATTTTGAATGTGAAATGCTGTAAATCTCCACCAAGGTCTGCCCAGAACTTTTGCAATATTCAAAATCAATTTAAGTTTCACGCCTTATTAAATTTAAACTTTCTTGCCGTCATTCATTTTCTGCGGAGTTAATTAACGTACTGTATATTATACATTATCTCAACGGATGTTCTTAAAGCTAAATCAACTTTATATTAAATTCACACTGTATAATTTATTTCACTTTTTAAAGATAATATTCGATAAGGACAATAGTATGATTTATTATTGCGCACTAAACATATGAAAAAAAGTTATCGATCCGAAGTAAATCAGTCAAGTGAAGAGAAAAGAATGTATCCAACCAATCCATAATCATTCCAGAATATTTTCCAATATTTTTATTTAAAAATTTGAAGACTGAAAGTTTCGTTTAAATTCTAGGAGCAATAAATAATCTTGGCCATGTTCGTATTAATCGAATTCGGCACAGAATCTAAGATGGCGGTGTATGGTGTATGAGGATCTAAGATGGCGGCATATGATAAAGCTCTTACAAAATGCTTATTACTTCCACCACTGCTTATTGACAGTCATTTGCTTAAATTTTATCAACAAAAAATACAGTCTTTAAACAAATTTGTAATATGATTGGTCTTTATTAAAGACTATGTCTATAAATAAATACTCTGAAATACTAAACAGAACAGCTATGTCACATTTCAACTGTGAATTTGTGAAATGAGACTCATGACGCCTGACGGCGTTTTGTTGCCACTAATAGTTTGATTTCACACGTCGTACGCCTGGCAAGAATCTTTGTCAAAATTGCTCATCGTTGCTTTTATTTGAACTTGGAAGGCATAAATTATTTTTTTTTTTTTAAATATCTTACGCATTTTATATTATTATTTTATTATTATTATTATTATATTATTATTATTATTTAGATATAAGAATATAATAATTAATTAATAATAATAATAATAATAATAATAATAATAATAACAATTAATATTTCTGGCAAAGTTGTGGAAATCAGTGGCATTTACGTTCTGATATACATGAACTTAAATGAAATGTTTAATATGAGCTTAAATGAAAAAAAAAAAAAAAATATATCAGAACATGAGATTGAAACAAGTTACGAAGTCTTCCAATTTAATATTTCAAGCATTCAAAACTACTTACTTCCACAGGCTTCTATACTTCTTTTCTTACCCTTTAAAAGAAATATTAATTAATTTACCATTACCATTCATATAAGTCACTTTCATCTATCTAACAACACGCGCGTGTGCCATGCATTTGATATCGTTGCCGATGGGATTTATAACTTTTTCTAATTAAACACATTTTTGGCCAAAAGTATTTGTAATGTCCTAACTTCAATTTTTCAAATAAAGATTTTATCTTAAAAAAAAAAACACCTCAATTCAAATCTGCGCCATCTTTACTTCTAAAATTGTCTGTCTTAGTCTTTCCGATTTCTATTCTCGCTATCTGGATAGAATTTAACATATTGGCTTTGTTTAGGATATTGACAAGCCTTTTATTTGCGTTGTAGGTTCATGTTGCTATGACATTTTAATTATATTAGATGACTGGGCATTTCGAAATAAGGACCATGTGCTTCTTGCAGTCTCTCTCGATAGCCATTGTGGCTTCTTACTGTCTCTTTATTGTTCTAACCTTGCTATGCTGCAGTCCTTAGCACTACTGCGGTACTTTGATCGGCGTAAATTCTAGTTCTAACCTAATATGGTAAATTTTACATTTCGGCAGCACTAATTTTTTAAGAGTTCATTTCATTTGTTGGGTTCGATTAAATCGAAAATCGATACTTTGTTATATCGAATGGAATCGATATTTTGTAATATCGATACATAGTATATTATATATATATTATTATATATATATATATATATATATATATATATATATATAATATATATTATATATATAATTATATATTATTATATATGATATATATATAATATATGCCCAAATTTTTTTTGAATTTATTAGAGTACGAATAAATTGTTGCGAATAAATGTCCCATTTAAAATTTTTGGATTTAATTTTTTTGGTATATCACTAGACGAATACCCACGGTAGTCCGCCCCGATGTCAGAAGTCGGGGTCTAGGTGGACTACGGGGGACTAATCCCCCCTCCGGGGATGTCTCCGGAACCCCCGCTTTTGGTCTTGATTGTCGCGGGGGTTCCTCCACCATTCCCCCGGGGTATGAAACGTCCCTCCCTCGTCCCCTTCGGCTCGAGCCCCATAAAAATAAAAATAAAACGTTTTTTTCCCATTTTTTTTTTTTAGGGGGGGGGGGGGCTCGGGGTTTGAACTCACTGTGCGTAAAAGAAGGGGGGCCCTTAAAAACCCCCTACTGATTTCACTATGCCGTAAACTAACTTTTACATAGACAGTTTTAGTAGCTGCCGAAATATATACTATATTATATAATATAATATATAAATTATTATATAATATATATTATATAATATATATATTAATATTATATTATATATATAGTATCTATTATTAATAGTACTTCAAATTACTAATTCATGATAGTCTCGATATAACCTTGCAGAAACTCATTTAAATTTTTCCAGACTCTTACTATTGAAACATTTTTTTAAACATCTTTCTTTTCCTCTTTTGTGCAAAATTAGAAAAAATGTCGTAAAAAAAACTAGCAAACCAATCGTTTTGGCATATATCAAATAAATCACTTACAATCATTTGTATTTTGCGCTGACAACTTCACTTTACACATGCGACGCAGATAAACTTGTATGTATACTGTTGCCATTTTTTATTTTATCATCTGTAACAATAACTATTTACAACTAATCATTTAATATTACAAAAATCAATGTATGCTAATCCCATAAAATATCTGACTTGGACTTAGTTTTATTTATCTGCGAATGTAAAATTAACCATATAATTATATATATAGTATATAATATAAATATATATATATATATATATAATATATATTTATAATATATATATTATATATAATATTATATATAATATATATAATATATATATATATATATATAATATATATATATAATATAATAATTAATATAATATATACGTATTTGAACTGTATAAAGACAATATGGCTACAATAGTCTTATATAAATTGCAACATGTATATTAATAAATGGGCAAAATATATATATGCCGCTTTCTTATCAGAAATATTTTAAGCATGGTACCATAAAGTACGTATCCAAGGTAAATATCGATATATTTCCGATGTTTTCCTTACTCATTCACCTTGAAATTTTGGCTTTTTCGTGCACTGAAGGCTTCGTTTGACGACTTATTTTTATTAATTTAATTTTTTTCAACATTTTCTTTCGAATACATTAATTAAAAATACATTTCGAGCTTTAAAAGTTAATTATAAAAAAAGTTCCAGTTAACCGACAATTAAAATTACCATATATTCTATTAAAGTTATTATATTTTAGCATTTACTAAATTTAATAGTAATAGCCTTAAATTACCGAATGTAGCTAGATCATTTTGCCTTAAAGGCTTTGTCTAGCATTCGGCACTATTAAATAATATATCCCTTTAAAATAACAAACTTTAAATAAATAAAAGGATTTAAGGTTCAAATATTTCTAAGATTGGCTTGCTACAAATATATTATACCAGCAAATAGTAAATTATTATTATAGTAATTGTTATGAATAAATTATTTATCAACTTCGCAAACTGCTGAATGGAAACTGTTTCGCCAAGACCTATTCCGTTGAGTTAGTCCAAAACTATTGGTTTAAAATAAATAATCACTTATTTTAATTTATAGGCCTTAAAGCGTGAGAATATGAAAATGAGGAATCACAATATTAATTTAGCATTGAACGATTTTCGATTTTGGAGAATGTTACAAGAGGAAACTTTACTCGACACTACTGCAATAGCACCTTATAGTATAGTTACTATCCTATAGTAGCTTTCATATCGGAGAGTGACAGACTAGTCGTCTTTAAATTACTTGAAACATTCAAATTTATCAAATTTTGAACGTAGTTTTAAATCGTTTCTGCTTCAAATGCAAATAATTGATGTTTCAAAGAAATAAGCTTTCATACTACTAATAATTTCACGTCACAAGAATTTAAGTTATTTTCATTCAATATTGTAGCATAGATAGCAAAACATATAATGAAATATTTTGGGAAAGACTTCGTTCCAACAATTTTTTATTGACACATTTTTGAAGAGTTTAAATTCGTATAAATTTTGGTTAAAAATTATTCTTGGTCGCATTCGGTAAAACCGTATTTTTCAAAGCTCTTAAAGCGAAGAATAAGCTAAACAGACAATAGTTGCAAAACAGTTTTAGGGTTTTGTCATGCGTTAGTAATCACGATGCAAGAACCAACAACCCAAATATAGATTAATTCTTCCTATCATTCCTGGGCTTTTGATCTGTAGCTGTGCTTAAAATACCCCACTATCCAATAATTAGATTTTAATTTTATTTATTTTTAATTGTAAATGAAATAAAAAAACATTTAATATAAACAAAAATATCTAATATAAATATATATATATATATATATAATATATATATATATATATATATATATATATATATATATATAATAATATATATAAATTATAGTATATAGGCTTAATTACATTTCGGCAGCACAATATAAAAGGCTATCCAGTCGGATATTTTATGGAATTACGATACGATATATGTATATTAAATCGATTGTTTAAATCAGTATTTGTAAAAATATGGACATAACAAACAAATCGTATCAGATGTTCAGAACTTTATATCGCGGTTAGTCTAAGTGGAGTGGTCGCGTAAAGTTAGAAATAAATAATATATGATTTGTTGATATATGCCAAACGATGCAGTTTGTAGTTTTTTTTACATTGTTTATTTTACAACATTAACAGTAGCAAAATTATCAATGTACGTTATTCAGTCCAAGAAAACATTGTAACTGTTAACTTTTCCGGAGATAATCCT
>JABUQX010006549.1:35000-36838 GCA_015478945.1 Trachelipus rathkii | reverse complement strand
CGGAGTCGTAAAATAAAGAATTTTCGACTCGCGGACTCCGACTCCGACTCTTTAAATTCAAATTTGAATTTTCGACTCCGACTCCAACTCCGACTCCGACTCCGACTCCACTTAAACAAAAATTTTCGACTCCGACTCCAACTCGCAGCAGTCAAATTCAAAATTTCGACTCTGACTCAGCTTAGTGCTTACAAAGTTACAATAAAACATTTTTTGTTTCAACTATTTTTTTTCTCGCTTGCTTTTGAGAATAAAAAAATATACCACTTTTCCCAATGAATCTAATCTCCAAATGCTTATCATTAAAATACCGTAAAGGGACTTAGAGTGTAGTAGTATCCGCATCCGCATAATTGTTTGTCTACCCGCATCCGCATTGAATTCACATCCGCAGAATTTTTTTTGCGGATTAGCGATAATATTCATTATGAATTATGGACTAAATGTCCTCAACTTCTGAACGCCAAGATGTTCAGGACTCGTTGGAACAGTAGTGGTACATGCTTGTAAGGATGGAGAAATAACTGAAAGCTGTCTCCCCTTATGCTTCGAACAAAAACAAAGTGAAAGGCCTGACAGGTGATGATAATACGATTTAGGTAATTTGTAACTCTTCTAAACCGTTTGAAGAAGTAGCTAAGACTAATCTCAGAAAATTCCTTGTTTGCCAGACGAATTCCTCTAGTTGCAAGGATGAAAGCTGTGCTAAATCTCTATTAAAATAAGGACTTCAAAAGGACAGAAACACTAAATGCGAGATAGATTAATATATTTCAAAATTCTGCAAACGATTAGGCATCTGCCAATAGTGACTTTTCTGGATCCTAGATACAAAACCAAATTTCTTGAACCACGTGTTTCACAAAGGGTTAAAATTTATTTAGTATGCCTATGTGATGAAATGCTGCTGATCACCAGCCAATAAAAAGGAAAAGATTGCAGAAACAGGCACACATTTACTATCTGTTAGCGAAACCATTGCAGAATCCATGAACGTTCTTTTGGCTTCTAGCAACGATGAAGAGTCTTGTTCAGAGCTGTAAAAGACACGTCTGTGTCATTGATCGAAGATTATCAAAAGCGAAAATCTTGGAATCGGATAAAGATCCATTGTTTGATGGTGATAATGTTAAAAGTTTTTCAACTGCAGAAACTCGCAGGAATCACTCAGCAGATCCTTCAAAAGTGTAACTGGCGAGCATCTTCCAGCGATGCAGAATCTCAGTTTATGAAGAAAAGAGAAGCAAGCTCTCCCCCTAAAGGCTCAGAAGCTTTAGTTTTTTTAACATAATTTATGAGAATTATTAATTTCAAGTATTAGTCTACATATAACCTTTTTGCAAATGGTTTGAACTGGGAAAGAGATTGTGGTGCAAAAAGAGCTTGGTCCATATCTCGCAATTCTGCGTAACACATGATATATATATATATATATATATACTAATTATATATATATATATAATATATATATAGATATATATATATATATATATTATATATATATAATAAAATATAAATATATATATAATATATATATATATAATATATATATAATATTATATAAATATAAAATATATATATATATATTATATTAATATATATATATATATATAATATATATATAAACAACTCCCAAAGGAAGGCTTTCGCCCAGTAAGTTGTCCAACATCTTTTTTGGCCCGAAACTCTTAACCCTAGAGCATTTTAGAAAACCTTTTCTTTTCGCAATTGTTTCCGATGCCAGTCCTCTGGTTAATACTCTCAAGTAAGGTTTTCGCCCTTTCAGTAAAACTAGCATCTTCTTTCATTAGCTTCAAAACTCGTTCCCCAGAGGTCTC
>JABUQX010006549.1:0-10000 GCA_015478945.1 Trachelipus rathkii | reverse complement strand
GGATAGCAACGAACCTTATCCATATCTTAAATTGCCTCATTAAAATTGAAAATTAACGGTTAGAAAATGGAAAAAATGTTATATCGGATCAGAAAACGTAGAATCTTCTTAAGTTTGCTTACAACGGAAATAATTAAAAGAAGCCCACCCTTAGTCAAATAACTTTCCATTTCCACAGGCGGAGGAATGAAGTGGATGGTGTTGGCATTGCTGGGTCCTCTTCTGCACTCTTGTAAACTCTTGTAAACAGAGCTTAAAATGTACATAAATGACCAGAAATTATAATTTTCAAAGTAATAATAATATTAATAAAAATAATAATAATAATAATAATAAGATTTAATAATAGTAATAAAATAAAATAATAATAATAATAAATAAATATTATTTGTATTATATTATTAATATTCGATTAGTATTTTGATTAGTATTACCTTCTATTGTGATTATGATTATGATTTATGATTATGATATGATTATGATTATTATGTTATAGTAGTTGAGCGGTATATTCAAGGTATGGAAAATTCCTGACATCCTGGAATCCTGAAGGATGCAGGAACCTGAAGATTCCAGGAAACCTGGAACCGAAACTGGAAAGTACTAATTGAAATCCTGAAATTAGGATTTCTGAAAAAAAAAAAATTAAAAAAAAAAAAATTTTAAATTAAAATAAAAATATTATATATATATAATATACTATATAAATTTTTATAATATAATATATTATATATATTATATATATATATATATATATATATATATATATATATATATATATATAATTTATATATATAATATATATATATATTATATAATATATAATAATTATATATATATATATAAATTTTTTTTAGTCTCTAAATATTACATTTCTAATGTAAAATTGACATTAATATTTTAGATATATATGCGGAAAAAGTGTGAATAGGTTAAGTATTGATCGATTGAGCTACTTACTTAGTTAAGTAAGGAAACTTTTTAATATTATCAGGATTATTCGTGTGTTAAGATATGTTAGTTTAGTTATGTTCTTATAAATAATATATATATATATATATATATATAATAATATATATATATTATATAATATATATATTATTATATATATAATATATATATATATATTATATACTGATGGGTGGAAGGGTGGGTGGGTGGTTTGATTAACTGATTAACTGATTACTGCTTATAAGTATTAAAAATGCAATTTTTTTAAGTTATAAACATAAAATGAAATAAATTTTAGTTAAAACAAAAATGTTTAAAGAAACAAAACAAAAATAAATAAAAGTTTTTGTGTTATGTTATACAAAATATGACTTGAATCACAAGATCAATAGATCAATAGATCAATAGATCAATAGATCAGGGTTTGGAGGTAACTGATTTACCTACTTTAACTTGATTTAAGGTATTGTAAAATGCAATTTTTTTTAAGTTTACTTAAACATAAAATGAAATTAAATTTAGGTAAAACAAACATACTAACTTATCCAAACCCTTACATTATCAAAATTTTTGTTTATGTTATACAAAAATATGTCTTGAATCAATAGATTTTTGCACAAATAGAACCAGTAGTTTTTGAGGAACATGGAATGGATTGGGAGTGACTGGAAGGCAGTTGATTTACTGATTTACTGCTTTAACTGATTGAGTATGTAAAAATGCAAAATTTTTCAAGTTATAAACATACTTTACTTAAACAAAATGTTTTAAACAGAATAAACAAAAATAAATAAAAGTTTTTAAAAAATATATAGATTATTTTAAATAAATAAAAATAAAAAATAAATAAAACTAAAATAAATAAATAAAAACTACTTTAACAAAATATAAATGTAAAGAATAATAGAAACGTAAAAGGAAATACATAACAAATTGAAATGTTTCATGATTTAAAATGTGAAAAAGTAAATGATCTTACAACATTTAGAAAATGTAACACATCTGCTTGACATCATAGAAATAGCAGTCATGTGATCAGTAAGTTAGTACAAGCTAATGTATTAAGTAAAGTGATCTTATAATTATTAGTGTGTGGTGTGTGTTCGTTGTGATATGTATGTTATTTTTATGTTCAATACATATATAGTTGATATAAAATAATAATAATAATAATTAATAATTAATAATAATAATAATAATAATAATAATAATAATAATAATAATATAATAATCAATAATAATAATAATAATAAATAAAACTACTGTTTAAGATAAAAACATTTGTTAAGTAAGGACAAAAGGGGAACAAATTAATAAATCTATTTACCCTTCTATATTGTGACAAGAAAATTAAAAAAAAAGTAATAAATTCTCATCTTTCTTTTAAGGTGAGGAGATTAAGAATAATGAGTCATTCTCGAATTTCATTGGCTGCCCTTGATGGCATAGCAAATACAGTTCTCTGATTGGTTACTGGAGCGTAACAAGATACGTAATGTTTAATGATGCCTGGTAGAGAGCAATTTACCTACCAAAGTTCTAGTTGTGGACCTGCAGGGTCGCACGCGTTATTGGTGTTGCGAGATCTATGTGGAATAATAATAATAAAATAATAATAATAATAATAATAATAATAATAATAATAATTAATAAAATAAATTAAAATAATAATAAAATAATAATAATAATAATAATAAAACAATAATAATATAATAATAATAATAATAATAATAATAAAATATAATAATAATAATAATAATAATAATAATAATTTTTTAGTGTGTTATAGTAAAGATGAGGATCTCATGCGACGTCTGCTGTAAGTTGAAACTTTCTAATTTAGTTACTTGTTAAGAATGCTGTATTCAGTTAGCTAAGAGAATATATTTTGTTTAGTTTCATATTACAATTTAATGAAAATAACTTAATATTTGAATAGTTGAAAAAAGTGTTTATATTTCATTTAACTTGAACGTTTGATATATTTAACCAAACAAAACGACAACAAACGACAACAACAACAAACAACAAACAACAACAACAACAAACAACAACAACAAAACAACATACAACAACAACAACAAAACAAACAACAACATACAACAAAACACACAACCAACAACAACAAACAACAACAACAACACAACAACATCAACAACAAATGTAACAAGCAACATTTCAACAACAACAAACAAACAACACATCAACAACTGCAAACAAATGCAACAACGAACGCGACATTTCAACAAACAACAACAACTACAGCAAGAATTTATTTTATTTATACAAAATATGACATGAATCAATGATTCAATAGATCAATAGATCCAATAGATCAATAGATCATGGATGTACAGGAGGTGGGTGTTTGATTAACTGATTTACTGCTTTACTGCGTTAAGAGATGTAAAATGCAAATTTTTTTTAAGTTATAAACATAAAAAGAATAAATTTTAAGTAAAAACAAAATATTTAAAGAAAACAAAAAACAACATAACAACAAATTATTCAAATATGTTATACAAAATATGACTTGAATCAATAATCAATATACAATAGATCAAAGACATGGAAGATAGAGGCGTTGATTAACTGATTATGATACTGCTTTACGAATTTACTGATTTTACTATTTACTGATTTACTGATTACTGATTACTGATTTACTGCTTTACTGATTTACTGATTTACTGCTTTAGGTATGTAAAATGCAAAATTATAATAAAAATATGACTTTGAATTCAATAAGATCAATATTCTCCTCTTCATAAAATAGATCATGAGAGCAGGTAGAGGTGCTGGAAGGCAGTTTGATTTACTGAGTTTATGATTTACTGTTTAGGGGTAAAAATGCAATATTTTAATTATAAACCATAAAAAAGAATAAGTTTTTTAGTAAAAACAAAATGTTAAAGCAAAATAAAACAAAATAAATAAATTTTATAGTAAAAACATAATAGTTTAAAGAAAACAAATCAAAAATAAAATAAAAGTTTTTTTAATTATTATACAAAAATATGACTTGAATTCAAATAAGTATCAAGAGATCATAATCAATGATCATGAAGGGTAGGAAGGTGGCGAAGCAGTTTGGATTTACTGATTTACTGCTTTACCTGATTTACTGTTTACTGAATTTACTGATTACTAATTACGCTTTAACGAGTTCACTGATTTACTTATTTATTGATTTACTGATTACTGATTTACTGCTTTAAGTAGTAAAACGCAAATTTTTAATTATAAAAACATACTGTACCAGCAAATAAACAAAATAAATAAAAGTTTTAAAAATATATAGATTCTTTTGAATAAAATAAATAAACTTGAAATAAATAAGTAAATAACATTAGCTTTTAACAAAAATATAAATAAAACTTACAAATTTAGAAACGAAATGTATATAATTAAAATCTGCAACGACTTAGAAATCCAGATATTCGGCAATTGACTAGATATCAGTCAGCAGTCAGTCAGCAGTCCAGTCAGTCAGGCATTAATCAATCAAAATCACTCATTCAGTCAGTCTGCCATCAGTCAGTCAGTCAGTCAATCAGAATAGTTCATTCAGTCAGTCAATCATTCAATCAGTCAGTCACATTAAATCAGATAAAATTAACATTAAGTATCAGGAAATCAGAGCAAGTTTTCAAGCATCAGTCTGGCAGTCAGTCAGTCAATCAGTGAGTCAGTCAGAAAGTCAGGCTATCAGTCATTCAATCAGTCAGTAAGTCAGTCATTCAGCTCAGTCAGTCAGTCAGTCAATCGGTCAGTCAGAGTCAGTAGTCATCAGTCATCAGTCATCAAGTCAGCCAGTCAGTCAGTCAGTCAATTAGCAGTCAGCAGTCAGTCAGTCAGTCAGTTAATCAGTCTGTGAATCAGTCAGTCAGTCAGTCAGTCAGTCAGTCGTCAGTTCATTCAGTCAGTCAGTCAGTCAGTCAGTCAGTCAATCAGTCAGCAGTCAGTTCAGCGTCATCCAGTCAGTCAGCTCAGTCAGTCAGTTCAGTCAGTCAGTCAGTCAGTCAGTCAGTCAGTTCATTCAGGCCATCAGTCAGCAGTCAGTCAATCAGTCAGTTCCCAGTCAGTCAGTCAGTCATCAGTCAGTCAGTCGTTAGTTAATTTCATCAGTCAGTCTTCAGCAAGTCTGTCAGTCTGTCTGTCAGTAGTCAGTTCTCAGTCAATCAGTCAGTCAGTCAGTCAGTCTGTCTGTCTGTCTGTCTGTCAGTTCAGTCAGTCAGTCAGTCAGTCAGTCAGTCAGTCAGTCAGTCAGTCAGTCAGTCAGTCAGTCAGATACAGACAGTCAGTCAGTCAGCCAGTCAGTCAGTCAGTCAGTCAGTTCAATCAGTCAGTCATTCAGTCAGTCAGTCAGTCAGTCCAGTCAGTCAGTCAGTCAGTCAGTCAGTCAGTTCAGTCAGTCAGTCAAGTCCAGTCGTCAGTCAGTCAGTCAGAAGACATTAAATCATTCCGTTCAGTCATGCAGTCAGTCAGCAGTCAGTCATCAGCAGTCAAGCAGTCAAGTCAGTCAGTCAGCAGATCAGTCAGTCAGTCAGTTAGTTAGTTATTAGTTAGTTAGTTAGTTAGTTAGTAGTTAGTTAGTTTTAGTTATTTAGTTAGTAGTTAGTTAGTGGCGTGACCTTCCTATATATGTGTAAGATGTTTGCGTACCCTCCATTAAAGGTGTAACTGTTATTCATGGTTTGGCTTTAGAAGGAACAATAACTGGTTGTTCAATTCCATTACATCGGTTGCTTTGTCAACTTACCCGATGTATAAACGTTAAATTTACAGATACATCTTAACCTTTTAGGTTTAAATGTTAATTAAAGTTTCTTTGTCTATAACTCCCCTCTTTAAAAGATAATTATTTTTAAAAAGAAAGAGTTGTAACAAAAGCTTTTGTCTCTCTCCCCTCTGTATATTAAAGAAATTTAATCTTTTTTTTCCAAAAGTCTCTCTCACCTCCGTGGTTCCCACGCCATTTGTCTTAAACGTGTAAAATTGACAGTTATACCTTACACCTTTCCTTAAATTGCTAATTCCTTTGTTTAAGAGCTTAGGCCCCTTTTCTAAAAAAAGTTTCATTAATTTACTCCTGTTCATCTTTAAACGAGATATTTCATATTGACTTTAGGTATGCTTGTTGAAAACTAGTGTTTAATATTTTCTCCCACCTCGCAGACACTATTAGTCTTCTACACATGCAAAATTTTTTTCCATTCTGAGTTATTCTCGTAATTTCGCCTTCTCTGTTTTACCCCTTACTTTATAATGTCATAGTAAATTATCTATAACTTTTACTCAATGCGTTTTTAAAATCTACGTATTTTTATGTATACCGACTCGTCGTGACGATCATGGATAGTCGAGAATTGATGTACGAATACTCCTCTCTCATCCGTGTGCGTAATCTCCATAGCTCTCTTGATCTATATAATTTGCAGAATATGTGACCTAAAGTAATTGATAGACCATCACATTGTGATACGAAAGCATCGTTTGTTAGTTAATTCCACTTACAAATTGCGCATCCGTGTGAGCACTCGGCCGCTATCGTATACACTAAATAATTGTAATTGTAAACTATATATATATATTCTTATACCGTAGGTATTAATGTGCTCGTCAGAACCCGCTGAATGTATATGATATATATCTTATTCCTAATGTCCAATGTAAAGTTATCAGTATTATTATACTATATTATATATTCAGTGGCAGCTCCCTTGAATCAAAAAACATTTTATAGGCAAAATTTGCTTGTGTTGTTATGGTTAATATATTATATATTGATGTGCGTTTGAGTTTATAGTTGTGATCTATTTAATTATAATTATTGCGGTATATATTGTGTTATTGTCAGTATGTGCTAGTGTATTAGTATGTACCGTATGAGTGCGTATTATTAATTTATTTATTACGCTTTTAGTGCGTAGTGCCGTATGGTGAGTGAGTATATTTTACTTACCTTGATTCATTAGTATAATGTATATATTAATTATTATTACTATAAAATAATAATATATTATATATTATTATATATATAATTTTATATATATATAATATTAATATATATATATATATATAATATATATATATATACTATATATTATTAATTATATATAGTATATTTATATATTATATATAATTTAATATATATTATATATATATATATTATATATATTATTAATATATATATATATATATAATATTATATATATATATATATATAATTATATGATTATATATTAAATTATTATATAATTAATTATTATATATTATAAATATATTATATATATTATATTAATATATATATAATTATATATATATTTATTTAATGGTAAAAACTTAATAATATATATTATTTATATATATTATAATTAATATATTTATATTAAGTTATATTTTGAATTTTAATTTATTTTATATTCTTTTTTTTTTAATTTTTTTTTTTTTTTTTTTATTTTTTTTTTTTTCAAAATCTTATGGATTCCTAAGGATTATTTCCAATTAGACTTTCCAGATTTCCAGGTTATCCATATAGTTATATATTTCCTGGAATCCTATCCATGATAAGATTCCAGGTATTTTCTACATACCTCCTATAAATAATCTAACCTGTACTCAACTAACTATTATTATTATATTTAATTTTTAATATTTATTAATCTCAATATGTTATTATCTTAAAGGCAGAGAAAAATATTTACTTATGTATATATATTATTATATTATTTATATATATTATATAATTATATAATGTATTATATTATATATATTATATATATATTAATATTTTGTTAAAAGTGTTTTCAAGAAATTATTTTGGGACTTTAAAATTAAAAATATTTAATTTATTATATTTAGTTCAAATAATTATTATTAATAATTATATTATTAATCTATTCATATATAATTATATATTTTACAATATTATAAACTACAATATTATAATTACATATAATTATATAATTAAATTATTATAATTATATATAAATTCTAATTAATAATTAATTATAATTTATATTTAGATTTATATATATTATTTATTTTATTATTATTATATATTATTTTAATTATATCATTTTAATAATAATTAATTATTATATATAATATATAATTATTATATTATAATTGATTATTATTATTATATATTTATTATTATATTATTTAATTATTATTATTATGTATATTAGAATATATATACAGTATAGTTAAGTAGTTAGGAGTTAAGGTTATATAAGTGATTAATATAAGGAATAACATTAAGCATAATTGTACAATTAGTGTGTTTATTATTTATTATTTAGCTCATTCTGCATTTTAAACCGCAACCCTAGGTATATTGTTTGAGTAAATATCATATTGTGGTATAGATAAGGAAGCACTAAAAATATGAATACTAGTGAGCAACCGCGGTGAGTCTTGGAAAAATATAATTTGAAATAGGGTTATTATATCTAATATATAATATATACTTATATGATATAATATATTCAATATAATATATATATATATATTATAAGTTAAGTATTTAAATTTTTATTTTTTTTATAAACTTTTAATTTTATAATATATATATATATATATATATAGTATAGTACCGCAAATAAAAAAAATAACGCCGCATACTGTAGGACTGGTGTTTATAAGTATGTATATGATATACAAATAAATATAAAATTATTGCAGGTCATTTTATCGTACTCTGACTCTTATCAACAAGGTTCTCAGGTGAGGTATATATATATATATATGGTGGGGGTAGTGGTATAGTATATATATATGATGTAGTAGAGGTGATGGATATATATTATATATAATATATATATATTATATATATTATAATATATATATAATAGATATTATAATATTATTAGGCCTTGATTATATATATAATATTATTATAAATATATATATATATGATATAATATATATATATTATATATATTTTTTATAAGTTTATATTATATATATATATAATAATATATAGTTATATAATAGATATTTATATATATAATATATATGATAATATATATATAGATTATAATTAATTAATAATATAATATATTATATATATATAATATATATATATATAATTATTATATATATATATATATTATATATATATATATATTATAATATATATATATGTATATATATATTTTATATATAATATAGATAGCGTATCCTACTATACTTCGTGCTTAGCACGTATGGTGTAATTTCCCAGAGATGTTTGACACCGTAATAATTCTCAAATTTGCATGTTATATAAATATACGTGACGATAACGTTTATATAATTATATTTATCTATCTAATAAAAATAATAATGAATAGTATTATATTATATATATAACCTAGAGTTGGAAAAGTATGTGTATTAGCATCATCCATATGAACAGATCTGCTCCTTATTGTCCAAATTAATATAATTCTACATATATATGGGGAATGTAACGACTAGATGACCTACTCTCTCTTACTCCAGAGAGCAAAATTTCAAGGTAGTATTACAGATATCTATGCTGAATGTATTATGTTTTACAAGTTGTTTTTTTTTCCGGTGCTGTAGTGAATATAATAAAAGTCGAATTTGAACTTAAAAAAAAGATTAAAATTTAACAATGTTTTCTCTTGTTTTCTTTATATCAACTATGAAGGAATAGCACATTTGGATAAACATAATCTTAAGAATTTTTAATTTAATATCTGATATATTGAAAGGAAACCTAAATTAGGTATAAACCCAGATAACCATGTATATGCTAAAATGAGAACTTAGTAGGATATAATTGAGTGGATAACTCAAATATTTATAAGATATATTTATTTATTATATATAATAAATAAATTGTATATATTTATATAATGAACTAGATGTCATAGAATTAAAATGTGCTTTTTCTTTATAGGCTCTGTATGAGTTTAGATAATATTAATTATACTACTGCTGATGCCGTCGTTAGAAGAATCTCCTTTAAAAAGTAAACTTTGTCTTCAAGGCTCTGTCCTGCATTTCGTAGCGAAAGATGGTTACGTATTTTCCT
>JABUQX010006548.1:0-13116 GCA_015478945.1 Trachelipus rathkii | reverse complement strand
AAACACTTGAAGGTAGAGCAGAGAGATATTCCTAGCTAATTCAGTAAGATGCAATCAGAATAAAAAGTCTTTCTTTCAACAATAACAGTAGATCAGCATCGTTTTTCTATCCATAATTCGTGATCAAAAATATTTATCCAAAGTAGTTTGAATAGTATTTTCAAGCTGTTTCTCTCACTGCTGCTTCTACGTTTGCAATTTAACTTTTTCTCCTTTGATCATTTCCACTTGGTTTGTCTATTGAATATTATTCATTTTCTTCTAGAACGATTTTTCTGTAGCTGTCCATCAAAGTTCACTTCAGAAATTTGAAGTGTTATCCTTATCAATACCTGCCTTTCATTTCAGATCTTCATTGAATCTAGTATAGACTGATCATTTGATCATCTCATTTTTGTTCAATCAGAATCTGAAACTTAATGAATATCTTTCTTTATCTTTTATGAAAAGTTTTTACTTCTTTTTGAGCATAAATTTTGTTTTTGATCAATAATATCAAAGGAGCTAATTTGTATTGTAGACTTTTTCAAGACATAAAAGTTTCTTCTCTTAATGGTACCAAAACGTTCAGTAACAGATTTAAAAGTTCATCTTTCAATAGTTTACACACCAGCTATCTTTCCAATGATTTTTGCTAAATATTTGCAAGCTTAAACTGCAGGTATTCCAAAAGATAATCTACTATCATCATCACCGCTTCATCTTTTAGTTAATTCTTCAAATCGTTGTAGCAATCTAATTATATTTTCATCATGCCTGCAAGTCCTCCCATTCCTTCGCTAGCATTATTCTCCGAATTTGAAGAAGATATAAAAAGTGCAAATATTTTGACTCTTATGATCCCTTGCAAGCATATTAAATATGATGAATATCCATCTGTTTCACTTTTGATAACTATGTGTCGTGGCAAATTAGAATTTTAGGAATTCCGATCTAATTAGTTGTAGCATTGCGTGATCAATACTAAATTGACCTACAATTTTCCTACATAAAAGGAATATAAATTTCTTCAATTGAATTTTTGAGAAATAAGCTCAATGTACTTACTCAAGCTGTAAGGAATGATAAAACTGTTCTCATTTATAACACTGTCGCTCTCAACCTTTTGTAATGTTTTGTGCGTTATCTTAGGTAGAACATATATATTTTATTTTTTTAAAATCCCATGCTCTTAAATTTCCTCACTTTCTTAGACAATATTTTCTGCTGGAAATGGAAAACACTAAACTATGATTTAATGTTCCACTCTTCCTTTGAAAAATCTTTATTCAATCCAATGAACGATATCATATCTTATAAAAGCTTTCATTAGTAATGACAAGTCCAAATATCTGATGTTAATGATATTGCTGAATTTCTGTCAGAATGAAGTGTTATTTGTTACTTTACCTTTATAATATGTTTGCGATAATTCTATCTTGAAAAGTTACCTCCTTAAGGAATAAATTATAGTGGAATACGTTAATTTATAACCTTCTTAAATATCAATGTCTTCAACTAAAGAAAATGGCAGATTGTCCACACAGCAATCAATTCCCCAGTTTTGAAATGAATTTCTGTGATCTTTTCTATCGATTTAATATATGTAAATATTAATTGATTAAAAATCAGATATTTCATAACATTGCAGGCGAAAAGAAACTTTAATAGAGTGTTGATGATATGGGTGACATATCACATCTGCTGTGTCTGGATATCTATGTTTCTTTTTTCGGCATTTATTCTTGAAGATTCAATATTTTCTTTTTGATATTAAATATATTGGTTTTATGTTTCTCTTCAATATGATCAAGTAAAGGTTTGTGCTATAAGTATTTTAAAACCTTTTCTTTGGGTTTCCTCTGGATAGTAATGTATTACCAGTAGCGCACAAGTAGTTCCACAACCTCACGGCGTTTAGCCCTCTCTCCAAGGAGAGTAACTTCTGTAGGTAGTTACTACTTACGATCGACGATGAAGGTGCATATAATTGCATGTTTAGATTTCAATCCCTTCCCAATAATATCCCTACATAATTATTATATATATTAACCAGAATAAATAGAAAGTAATAGCCCTATATATATATTTATTATATGAAATATATAAAGCATATATATATATATTATAATATAGTTATAGGTAATATATATAATTAATTATAGTATATTAGTATAAAAATATAAAATCATACCCGAAAAATATAACTTATATTATAATCATACTAATATATATTCTAATCGTAATATAAGTAATATTTTAATGATCATTCTGCAGCCGGAAAATTTATCCTCCGGCTTAATTTGAAATGTTTCAATAGTTTCTCCGGCTCTGCCGGGGCTCTCCGCCGGATTCCGCCCATAAGATTTAACTCTGCCGGTGCATCTACTAGATGTTGTGATCGTAATGTTATATAATATAATTTATGATATGGATATATATATATATAATTATGAATATTATAATATATATTAATAATAATAAATTATATTTATTATAATATAATATTTATATATATATTAATTATTATATATTATAATATTAGTTATATATTTTACTTATATATTTATATATATAATAGTATAGTAATATACTATATATATATATAATATTAATATACTAAATATTATGTTATTAATTTTAATAATATACATTAATATAGACTATTATTTATTATTAACTATATATTTTTTTATATATACTTATAAATATATATATATACTATTAATATATACTATAAAGTATATTATATATATTAGTATCTAATATTAATATATTAATAATAGATTTATATTTATTTATAGTATATATAAACCACTTTACATGCAAAGTTATAAATTTTTAAGTTTTGGCTATTCATTTATATAAGAATAAAATAAGTCTTTTGAAAGACAAAAGAATTTTCAATTATTTTCAATTTTTCTTCAAAATATTTATAAAGATTGCTAAGATATTTATTGTTACAATATTTTAATATCCTCTTTTATTGAATAGTTATTTATTCTAAATGAATAATTGAACTTCAATATAAAATTGAACTAAACAAACAAAAAATAATCGATTACACTTAATAATAATTACTCTCCAAGCTAAAGAAGTGATTTAAATAGTAGGAAAATACTAAAAAAAAGTAAATGCCAAAGTCGTATCAAAATCTCGTATAATTCTAAGAAAAGGTTTGGCCTATATTTGCAAAGAAACTCGTAGGTTGATTTAAAGCGTCGCCGACTTATATATTGTTCTTATACCACCACTCCTCTCGTTCGAAAATACCATAAGATTTAGTGATGGGAAAAATTTTGTAAGCTAACTCAAAAATTGTATGACTTTTTTTAAGATTTAAATTGCCATTACGTTATAGTCGTTATCATATGATGTATGACAACTTATCTATTCAATTATTTAATCTATTAAAAAAATGCAAGACACATACACAGTTCATACACTTTAGCTGTTGTATAATAGTGTGTTGCAAAACTTGCAAAAATGTTCAATAACCACCCTCTGATATTAATAATAAAATATATATATATATTAATATTATATATTATATATATATATATATTAATATATATATTAATATATATATATATTATAAAATATATATATATATAATATAATATATATATATATATATTATTATATATATATATTATATATAGATTTATATAATATATAATAATATATATTATATATATTAATATATACTATACTATATATGATAATATATATTATTATATAATATATATTATTATATATATTATTAAATTACCAAAATAAAGAAAATATGGATAATTCAAGTTTTCAATCTAGTATAGCCGAAAAATGGCTCCATTAATAATACAGTTTTATTAAATTTCAAGCCTAAGAAATTATTCTCATCTTTGGAGAAAACAAAATTATTCAACAAAAACACAGAACCTCAAACCACATTTAGCTACTAACTCCCTACAATACTATGTCAGATAGAATCATCATTTTACAACTCAGGAGAGAACATAGCAGACACAAATGAAGAAACCCATACTCACCATTACAATAGACCCTGAACCATTGAACGAAAATCGAAAATCAGAACACAGATACTCTTCCAATGTAACATTCATTCCTCAAGCACTGCTACAGAATGAAGATTCACTAATTAGAAACTGCCAAAACATTCAACAGTTGATTTAGACACTAAACATCTGACTCATCTATCTTCTTGCCACCCGAAGAGTTCACTTCTATACGCAACGAAATCTGTGAAAAATTCATTTTCATTGTCCCATGGCCTCATGTCGGCTCACTATGTTAAACTGCCAGAAATAACGACGAACTTTTCTTCTGGAATCTGATATGCCCTTAAATAAATCTACATATTCAGCGATTCTTCTAGAACTGTGTAAACTACACAAATGCTGCCAGTGGTAGTAATAATCATACACAGGTGTTTCAATGTCTGGTACTAGACAGATAACTCAGGAAACACAAAGGAATAACACGAACATTGTACTGCTATTTACGTAATGTGAGTGGATATGTAAACCACTGATTATTGACTGAGGTTTGTAAAATAATTAGGGCTATACGTCATTTGCATAGTTGAAAATATTATATATATATAAATATTAGATATTATAATTATATAATAATATTATATATATTATTATATATATAATATAATATATGTCTGCTCAAAATAGCAACATGGCACGTAACAAAAAAAATCATCTTAACAGTAAAGGAAAATTAAATAAACATTATACAATCAGGAGACATTTTACCAATGAAATTTAAAAAAAAATAAATAAAAATAAACCTTTTGATCAAAATATTAAAATAGTTAAAAATGTTGAATAACTTTTCCGGAAAAAGTTTGATTCCGACGACATATGATACTCGAGTGACAGCAGCAGATAGGTGCCAAATGTGTATAGAATTTTTTCTTTTTTAACTAAAGCAAATCCCACGGAAACAAGATCGTAGCAAGAAGTCGTGTTTTCTCGGCCTATCCGGGACGACGCGGGCGGAACTTCTGCCCCCCTCTCTGTCCCTCCGTCCCCCTAATAAAACAAGGATATAAAAGATAAAAAATAATATTTCTTTCAAAGATCTAATACTTAAAATACTATTTGGCCACTTTTGCTCTCGAGTTAATTTACCGGACCCCTTCAAGGTCATTCACACCGAATCTTGCATGATTTTTAATTATTAATAGTTATATAGTTGTATTAATAAATATTAATAGAATCAAAATAATTTTTTTTACGTTCATCGATGAAATGCTTGCTGAAATGAAAAATGTTATTTTTTTTCCTGTAGCTATTATATTTTATTAGTTACATGCATGTAAGTTTTCTGAGCTGCCTATATATATATAATATATATAAATATATAATTAATATATATATACTATAATATTTATTATATATTATAAATAGTATTATATATAGTTATATATATTAATTATTATATATATATTATATATAATATTACTTCATTATATATATATTATATATCAAGGTTCGAGTAATTCATCAGGACCTTCAAGAATAATCAAGGTGGTCAGAATGATGTTCTCATAATCGAATTGTTGATATAGCCCTCGAATCAGGCAATACGGATTTATTTGGACACAACGAAAGTGGAATTATTACATCAGTAGCCATTAAGTTACGTAGTTGAATAATCAAAGAATTTTTCTAGCAATAAATTAAAGGATTATTTATGCTAATTCGGCTATGCCTCATCTCAATCATAGATTGATATCTAGCACGTTTGAGATTTTTGTACGCATATGCACGATATGGAAATCGTAACTTTAATTCTTTTACTTGTAACTATATGTATAATAATTTCACTAATTATACTTAAAAAATTTAACTTAAAGATCTGGATATATAGTATATATAAATATATAAATTATAAATATATTATTCATATATATATATATATATTAGATATTTATTATATAATCATAATATAATTATATATTTATATAAATTATCAATAATAATTCATTACTAAGTAATATATATATATATATAAATTACTTTTAAATGCTCTGTTCTTTCCTATTAATTAGTCATCTATTAAATCAGTAATAGAGCACATTGAGAACTCTTTAAAAATCGAGAAGGCTGATTAATAATATGATAATTAGTATATACTTATATATATTTATCATATATATTTATATGATATATATATATAGATAATAAATACTAATTAATATATATGTTATTAATTATTGTATTTTTTCTTTAGTATTATTTATTGTTAATTATTTCATCTTAATTAGTTTATTAATAATATTAATATGTATATTTATAATATAATTAATTAATTAATTAATAGATATATATATTATATATATATATTATATATTATATTATTATATAACTTTGCTTTTGGTACTAATGGTGTTTTCTGATTATATACTGTTACTGTTCATTCTAGCTATTAACTTAATATTAGGCTAAATACCGCATTAAAAGTATTTATTTCTATATCAACCATTTTCACATTCAATCTTATAAAATATTGGAAATATTTTAAATATAAATATATAAAATGTTGATCCAAGTAAGTAATAGAAGGTATTTCCGTCGAAGGTCCCGTAAATGTACCGATTATTCAGAGATAAACTTGTAACATCATCACGGGGATTATATAAGTTCCTAATCCTCGAAATTCCCGGATTTAACTACTAATGCCTAGTTGCTTCAGTCTGACCTGCTTCGGATATCGTTATCAGACGGGTTTCTATAGAATATTTAAATTACAACCAAAATTATCCTTATATGATTAAATTTTCAAATTTCTCTCATTTCTTAAACCAGACATTTTCTACATTTGATTTTTAACACTTATTTTCTCCACTTATTAATTTTTCAATATACACTTCCCTTGCGTTTGTCATTAATGCTATTGTTAACCTATTTGTACAATATTAAATTCGAAGACGTAAGTTACTCATAAATCCACCAGAGCTCTGAAATTTCGAGAAAATTTTATGCTGTGAAATATATAACATAAAATTTGCATCTTCCATTTAAATCTCCATTGCATGCATCATTAAATGATAGGAATGGATCCCACACCTCAGCCTGTTTTCAAAGAAATTAGTTTTCCATTCCACACTGTTAAAGAGAAAGTGTTTGGTCCCACGTTAACATTTTTTGAAATTAGCTTCAAAATAGCTTTGCCTTATAATATAAAAACCTTAATATTTTTTTTTTTTTTATTGTTTTTAAGTTGAAATAGTAGCATATACTACAAAAGATTTTCTGTTTTAACGCTATTTTTAATCGAATTATATTAATTATATATATATATATTATTATTATATATATATATATATATATTATTATATTATATATATATTAATATTTATATTTAATTAGTATTATTATATAGATGTAGTAACATTCTATGTATATTATCGTTGAATATTTTATAATTAGAGGTTAATAGATTCTCATTTATTAGAAATAGTAGTAAGTGTTGATCTTTAGGTTTTATATGAGAGTTGTTTCATTAAGCATATTTAATAATTTATTTAATTATTTTTAACGCTAGATAATTAAATTAAATATGACTGCTATACATCCGAATTGCGTACGTTTGATGAAATGTGCAATCTTTTTTTAAGCGCTGCCACACGATAAAGAGATAGTCTTCCGTCCCATCAACAGATCTTCTTCCATAGTATATAATGAATATTTATCTAAATCTTTTCATAAAAACGACCACTAAAAAATAACAGAAATCTACTGCTAATAATCATTTAATAATAGCAATTACAGATTAGAATGAAAATATCTAAAAAAGTAATAAAATTAACAAATGTTATGTTTGCTCAGATTACACAAATAAATAGTAATTTTTTCTTAATCTAATCATTTTCTCAGTATGATCAATTGAAATTCTGAATTTATATTCTATAATACTTCTTAAAACCTGACTAGCCTAAGTCTACTTTTTTATTAAAATGAATATATACTAAAAATTAACTATTATAAAACTATGAACTGGACTATTAGAGATTTAGATAAGATTCGTTTTCCTCCAACATAATATTATTAGAGTAGTTATTATATATTTAGCTCTAGTCTCTGTATAGTGTATCTGAATATAGATAATCTGCTTAATAATTCGTAATTTTTTAAATCCATATCATTCAGAATTTCGTCCATGTATAGATAGCAAAATGTGAAAACTATAGAGGCATATTTCTTCTGTGCCAAGAGAGTAAAATATTTGAAAATTATATCTCTAGATTTTTTTAATAATAATTCTTATACATAAATAATTAAATAGTGTTATTATAATTTTTTTTTTAATTATTATGTATAAATTATAGTTGTTTCTATAATTAAGTAATCATAATATTAAATATTTCACCATAATATAAAATATAATATGATATATAATATATATTATTATATATATAATTTATTTTTCATTTTATTTTGAGTTGTTATGTTCTCCAAGTCTTGGTACTCGTTAATGAGTGATTACATGATGCCAAATAAAGTGAATTAATATATCTATCTATTTTATTTGAGAGAATAATAAATATAGTTTGATATAGATAGCTATTATGTCCTCTACATTGCAATATGATATTATATTATATATATAATATTATTATTTTTCAATTTCCCTTACAAGTAAATTCGATTCAATTTATTATTATTATTTAATTATATTTATTCAGCTTTCCTCCGAATTATTATACTTATTAATATTTATCCTTATAACTCTACCTAAAACCTATAAAACACACTTATCTCGTTAATTAAAATTAATATAACCTATATATTTTCATTATTTAATTAAATATTCCTTAAATAATTATATTAATTATTAATTTATATACTATTTTTAATTTGTATAAAGTTATTCCTCAGATTTATTTAAAGGATAAATATAAGATCGTCAATTATAGTGTAGCTCGAGCCGACGGAAGGCATTGAGAGTTGGTTGACGTGTTCGTTCGGATATCAGATTGTTCCCTACGCTTTGAGTTGTAGTAGTGTATTCTAAGATTAAATCCATTCCTTCACAGATTCACTTAGATAAATAATCTCCATAGTTAGCGTGATTAGTGGTATTTGTAATCGTAACTACCTTCATCCGAAGAGTGAGGGGTATTTATATAGTATCCTGCATGAGCTCCGATTAGTGACTCTCCCGGTAAGAGCGCAAGTGACCTATCTTCCTGAAACTTTTCGAGTTTATAAAACCCGCGATGACAAGTAGTTTTCAAGAGTCTAATATAAGATTTGAGATAGTGAAACAACTATAAAATACAATAGTAATTCCAATGTTAACTTCATAAGATATTACAGAGTCTATTTATTATGTACCGTCAACTCAAAACCTTAACAATATAAAAATTCTCTAGTATGACCGGTCTATATCTGACTCATAAAGTATTTACTTATTATATCATATTATATACATTATTTTTACTTATTGAACCAAATCGTCTAACTGGAATCTACGCAGTTAGCAAATGTATGCACACTTAACATAATACGTGAAGTTTATCGATGAATGCTTACGATATCTCTCTATGGCACACTAATTTTTGTCTTATTCCAATAATATATGAGCCATTATGTTTGTTATTATATTCTGTATATTATCTTAGAATTTTCTTGACTAAGCAGAGAAGAATTCTATTGATCTCACATTATGATACTAATTAAAAATGAACATCTCCTCTTTAGTTTGTAGAAATTTAATGATTAAATCGAGATATATTAAACTATTATATATATATAACCTAGTGTAGATATATATAGATAATTATTTTAAAGAAATTATCAAATTATTTTTTAAGTATAGTTCTTATTCTCTAATTATTTGATAAATTTTCCGAAATTATGTATCTGGAAATGAAAGGCGAGTTAACCAACAGTATTTCATAACTACAATAAAGCATTTGCTATATCTTATTTATAATTATATAAAGACCTTAAAGATCTCCATCCTGATTATCTCAGATAAATTTACAATCTATAGTTTAAATATTAATTATATAAATATTAACCTACAATTCATCAGTTGGGAACAATCCAATGAAAATGAGTTACCCTTAAAAAAAGCTTTTATAATAGCTCAAATATTTATAAAATTATAATAATTGTTATATATGAATTAGTATGAAATGACTAATTTGAGCCACATCTAAAAGAATTACAACTTCCATATAATCCCAAAATTACCTGTGTTATAATCCAAAGATCAAAATTCTCGACACTAAATTACCAGGCGTTTAGCATCAAAATTTAATATATCACTAGGAATTTATTATTATTATATATTATTATTAATTATATAGTAGATAGATAATTAAATACAATTAATTATAAATATTATTCATATCTAAAAAAAACATTATCATTTTTAATATCTATAAAAAATATGCCTTCTTTCGCATTAATTATTTATACGTCCACATCGGAATTAAAAAAAATATTGACGGTATTTAAAAAACTTTAAATTATTAAATTTATTATGACTTATTATAGTTATAGCTATTCATATCCTTAGCTACTAACTTTTGCGTAGACTTAACTCAGTAGATGAAAATCCTGACCATATTTTTTAAATATAACAGGAAACCGAAATATAGTTTTATTAACATTTTCTCCAAGAATGCAATATAATAAAACAGGAGAGTTATGTAAATATGTTCAAAATATTGTTGCATAAATAAAAAAATAAAATAACAAATAAACTATATTTATAATGACAATAATTGCAAAAAAATCTTGTCCTCAGCTCTTCTATGGGTAATTACGATTTTTGATTAGTTTAATTAAAAATTATAAATAATATATATTATTAATGCACTTATTTTATATTATAAAGAGAGATACGCTGACAGCTACTACTATATTTACTCTGTTAAAAATGAAGAAGAGTTTATTAAGTAACTTTTTGTTTTTTTAACTTAACGTAATACTGTTTCAATCAAGTATTTCAGTATTAATTTTTGGAACTTTCTCCCCTCTGTAATTCTATTTGTTGAACAATGCTCTCTCTTACGTTTTTGTTTTTCTTTGCTAAAACTCATTCTTAATTCACAGATAATACTCACTATTTTGTCCCTCCATCATTTTATCTGTTATTTTCTCCAAAGGTGTGAGTCGCGTATGTTCACAACAATTTGTCTCTCTATTTTATTAATATTCTAGTCACAAAACTATCTGCCCTGTCAGTGCTACATAATTACACACTTTGTCTCACCTTACTTCTTCCAATTACGATCATCCGTAGCCAAGGCCCAACACAAATTGTCATCTAAAACACACTGGAATTCCGTCCTGTAATATAACAGTAATTTGACCTTCCGTTGATAGGGCACGGCTGTGAGCTCAAACAATATTAGCAATAATAATAATCCTACAACTCAATGCTGTGACAGATCACAAGAAGTGTTATAATGAACGCCGATTCTTTTTTATCAAGAACAAACTGACCGGACATATAGTATTTATCTACATAAATATTAACCTGAGATCACGTTCTACTCGTGAAAAACCTTCATAACAATAAACTCTTATATATATCACAGCCAAAATAATTATTGAATAAAGTAAATGACAAGTCAACGGAAATCCGATTGCAAGCTGGGAAAATTAAATTACTTTAAATAAAAAAGTAAGAGAAATTATGTCCTAGCTTCCTTTTAATATCGAATGTGTCCAAAAATTATATATAGTCTCCACGAAGTATATATATATATATCATATAGTTATATATATATATATATATATATTATATATATAATATATATACTATATAATGTATCATATATAATATAATAATATAGTATATTATATATATACTATTTAATATATCATATATACTATATATATATAGTATAATTACATAATATATATATCGATATAATATATATATAGTATATATAGTTTATATAATATATATATATATATATTATATAATATTTATCTTATATATATTATAAGTATATATAATATAATTATATATATATGATATAAATATATAATATTTATATTTATAATATATAATATATATATATATATGCATGATATATATATTATATATAGTATACTATATAATAATATATATAGTACTATATTATATATACTATTATATATATATTATATATATATATCTATATATAGTATAATATATACTATAGTATAATATATATATATATAGATGCGCACAAATATGTATAAAATAAATAAAATTATTAATGTAAAAATATATAGAGAATTACTTTAAAGAAACAAGCTTTATATTTATCTCAAAATAATTTCATAAATAAATGATTGCAAAAATGTTTGTAAATTTGTATGCTTCAAAGTCAGCTATTCGAATATCACGCTTTCATAATTTAATTTTCCGCTGAAGACGGAAGATTCAATTATGAAATATTATATTTACAATAGATATTAAATAATAAATATTTGTAGCATAAAATATATTTAAAACTTCTTTATATTTAATAATAAATAATATTATTTAATTAATTTGTAATATAAATGTTTTATTTATAAACACATTACCTTATAACTCAATGTCTAGACACCTGTGAGCGAGAAGTCGTCTGCTGTGCATCTAATCCGTACATGGAAACACACACAAAAAAATATCATCCCAGAAAAATTGAAAATATAATTTATCACTTGATAAATATATCTAGGTTAGGTACACCACAATACAAAAATAAATAAAAATACTTAAATTGACTCAGGTAACCACAATATAAATTTAAAATATAATATTTAGAAAGAAACACTTAATATATGACAGCTTGTATGAACGACATATCATAACTAATCACAGCACATTGCAATAGCCAGAATTACGATTTCAGAATGACCAACATTACAATACATCCAAGACCAAGAGCAAAAATGGGAGAAAGAATGGAAAAAATAGTGCGCTCCAGTTTTTATATGAAGATTTGTATCCTTTCAAGATAGAACAATTAGTAAGATGAAAAATATATACAGGTTTCACCTAAAATCAAAAGAAAAATAAATAGGTATTCACAGGATAATAGGCGGAGTTTACCACCCTGATAAAACAGGAAGAACTTACATTAAAATAAACAGTCTCCATATATATATTATATACTATATA
>JABUQX010006547.1:60000-93022 GCA_015478945.1 Trachelipus rathkii | reverse complement strand
ATTGATCTATAAGTGTCTTGTCATCGGTGTATAGCTACCGTAAGCTGCCAAAACCCATCTGGTAATTTTTTTTCCCAGTACGTGTTTCTGAAATTTACAATTGATGACATTTCACCATTTATCTGGGCTTAACTTTGATAGCAGTGATTTTATGACATATGGGCTGCGAATACAGTTTTATCTTTTAACCTGTAAGTCATTAGTCCACCAGGGTATTCAGGATAAATTTTTGAATAAATTTTAAATTGCAGCATTCGTTTTCCTTTATTGCACACTTTGAAAGTTTCTTATTATATGTTAAATAATTTTAACGGGTGAATCCCCTCAGGAAATTGAACCTTACACCTGTAACTTGAGAACTGTGGTCTGATTACTGAATTTGATTTGAGTTTGAAATAATGTTGTTCCTGTTAATATATATATATATAATATATATACTATATATATATATATATAAATATATATATATTATCTATATATCTTTATATATATATATATTATTATAACTATTAACTTATATATATATATATATTTATTTATTACTTGCTATTTATGTGTCTAATATATTATAAACGATATACTAGTAATTACTCTTAAAATCAATTAATTAGAATAAACCATAATAACCTCTACTATCATTTTTTACTATTACCTATTTATATATATGATATATTCTATCTATATATATATTATTAATTAATATATATTATTATTATATTTATAAATCACTGATATATTCATATTAATATTATATATATTATATTAATAATACATATATTATTAATATAATTTATATATAATATATATATATATATTTAACTATATATTAATTCTTATTAATATATTAATATTATATTATATATATATATATATATTATTATACCTGTATATATATTAATATTATTATTAATATATATAATATATATATATATATATATATTATAATTAATATAGTATATATCCTATATATAATATAATATAATAATATTATATATATTATATATTTATAAATATACATATATCTTATATTTATTTATATATATATATAGTATACAGTTTATTAATATTATTAATCATAATATATATTATAATTTATTTTAATATATATATATATAAATATATAATATATATATATTAATATATATATTATTTTTATATTATTATTTTATATATATATATATATTTAATATATATATTAATTATATATTTTATATATATATTAATTTATAATATATTAATATAATATATTATTATAATATATATATATTAGTATATAATATTATATATATATCATTATTTATAATATATTATATTATATATATATATATATATATATATTATTATATATTATTATATTTATACTATTATATTATTATATATTATATATATATATTTATAAAGGATGTGCCGAATAGTGAAAAGCCGATATACCGAATATTCTGAGATTCCGAAATAATCATTCGCTATTCGGTAATCCGAAGTTATTTCAAAGTCGGTCATCCATATATAGGGGAAAATAAAGAAAACTTACACTGGTCAAACATAAAAAACGGGGAATTTTTTCTGGATGGACTTTTTGTAAGCAGATTAAATAACTAGTAATTCGGAGGTTTTCTATTTGATTCCAGATTATATATTTACTATCGGATTTGCTGTATCACATCGTTTTCGTGCCATCATGGATCCCTATTTTTGCATAATTACTCCTAGAGAATGAACAAAATTCTATTTATTTGTGCTGAACTATGTCGTAGTACTTATAATAGACTTGATTACCTTAAATTCCGCTATATATCTAACACGTGTAGCAGGCAAGATTTACTGCCGGTCGATATAATTCGGGAAGCCATGTGGTAACTTTGGTGTGCGTCTAATACACTGTATCGGATGCCAATTGACGCTGGATGATGTCTTCTATCCATCTGACAAATAGCAGTCCGGATGTCCGTAATTCATTAATTGTCACTATATTATTTAGCTATAGAGGTGAACTGAACGATCTTGTATATAGAGAAGTTGTATTTGCCGAAGTATGTCTTGAGTATGTTGGCTTCTGAGGATTGCATAGTAAAAATGACTACTGGTTAGTAACGAGTATACATTTTATAATATCGTAACATGGAAGCAGATGCTGCCGAGGCTTTCCAGTCAGATAGTAACTTAAGTGTATTTGCAGTTGAAACGTTATGTGCAGGCCTACTACTCGCTATGGGACTTATCCCAGCTCATATCGATGCATAAGTTTAGTGGGACTGTTTATTGAACACTTTCCATAATGAGCAAGTTAAGTGTGTGTTTTAATACACTCAACTGGCAACAGGTTAATGCTTCGCTTCCAGTAGGGTACTTGGTACGGATGAGAGAGAGGAGTATGCAAAAATCAGACAGTTTGGAGAGGCACAATATCAGGTAATGGATGGAAATATGCGTCACCTCAAATGGTTAAAAACATTATTGCTCGTTCATCAGTTACAAGCAGGTTTCCCAAATATAACCTTAGCTTCCCTGTGCTTATATTGTGAACAGTCCGGGCGAGCAAAGGATCATCTAGGACCAAAAGAGAATAGCCACGAGGGACAACCTTGACGCCAGGTTGAGCAGGAATATATAGTAATTGAATCCACTTTGATACAGAGAGAAAACACATCTTACCTTCACTACACATAAAACTTGGTTTGATGTAAATACAATTATTGTGAAGGCCCTGGAACCATGATGGTGAATCTTATCCGCTAATATACATTATGCTCAACGTTCTCCTGGTCTGAGTGTGACGAGAAGAAAAAAGTGACTGGGATATTTGATGGCCCACAATACGGACACTCCTCCTCCGTGATGCTGCTTTGCTACAACAATGACTGTGTTAGACGGCAAGTAAGCGTGGAATGCTTTTTTACAGATGTAGTCCTAATATCGATTTTCTGTGAGGAACAGTTGAAGCCGAGAACACTAACCTTGTAAAAGGAACTTCTAGACATTGTTCATTCTCAATGGATGTAGAATAGTACAAAGTTGCACTACTTACATTCTCACCTAAGAAAATTTCGGATAACCCTAGGCGATGTTAGTGATGAGGAAGGGTGAACGCTTCCTTCAAGATCTAAGTTCATGAAAGGACGTTACCTAAGGGCAAGTGGGAATATTCATATGATGGCCGATATCTATTGTTGGACGCTTGTGGGGATAATTCAGAAGAATGAATGCACATTAGGGCTTCTACCGAAGAGAAAACGTTACTACCTATATAAATCGTAGGTATGTTTTACATTAACTAAACCCATTCATTCTATTACATTCATTTGTTGTCCCATATTACTCTTTTATTCATAGTTGTATTAGATGCGTAAGTCTCTAAAACTATGAAAAGACATGTATCATATCATTTAGATTTGTTTCTCTCCTATTAAAATTAGTTAATAGTATATTACTATATATAAATAAAATATATTATTATAATATATTATTATATTATATTATATATGTTATATTTATACTATATATATAATACATAAAACCGTATATGGTAAGATTGGAATTTTTTGATATGTTATATTGCCATACACACTTTTTGCAATAATTCGTTTAATGGGATCTGAAATAAGAGTTTAAAAATATCATAAAATCTTTTACAAATCTGTAATCTGTGCTTACCACAATATCTGGACACAAATTTCAGATGTGATATGGAAAAGTTGTAGTACATTTTTGGAGACCAGGAAAACGAAAAGAAGTAGAAGTTAAGGGAATTCTATGAGAAGGCTCAGCATTGAACAGTCACTGCAATGTGTTAGAAAGTGTTATACCAATAGGCAAGCGGTCCCTTTAAACCACCCTATCAAGGAAAATAACTATTTCTTACTATGGAGGAGAACAACATTCCACTATATTAAAAATAATATATAAATCGTAAATTGAATTAGTTTACGGGTAGATTAAGATGATTAAACTAAACTTAATCATTTGAAATACAGCCTCTAAAAGGTTTAAATTATGATACAGAACATATCTGAGCAGTACTATCCATTTTGTTCGCGCTCAGGTTTGATAACCTATTGAGGTTGATGGAGCTATTCTCATGAATACATCTATCCGTCCTTTCTAAGCATACTTCTTTCACTTTCGAGTATGGCGGTGGACCAGCCTGCAAGGGTATATACATTAGTTGTGCTATTACATTTTTTGGTGTCCAAATTCTTTAAACTATTGGGTGGAGTGGTTATTTTCACCAATAATGGAGAGGGAATAAGTCAATAAAAGTCATTTTTCACTGGTTAATTAGTAGGAAAACTTATATATTTTGTTTATTCTTTCTTGATGTAAACATATCTATTTATTAGCCTTTTACATTTTTGTTTCTTAATATAGGTAAAACGTCAGAGGAATGGGACTTTTCTATTATCACTCTCATCTCTCTTTTTCTGCATAGACGATTGGCCAGGTAGTATTAATTTTTGGGTTATTGCAATTTAATTTTTTAACAGGCAATTCTCATATAAGAAGTGAACACTAGGGTACGCTTTCAGCTTTCACTTTCCCCCTACTGTGAATCATCGTCAGCAGAAGAGTAGAGGACCGGTGAGATTTTTCATGCATTTCTATGGTCCATGCCTCATAGAACAGACCTGTTTATTGCGGGGTAATTTCTTCTTAGTGTTGTGTTACGGGATTCGCTACATCTGATTGCATGAGGTTGAAAAATTTTAGCTCTCTTTTTGATTATCGTGTGCTATATCTTAAGTTTTTTAATTAAGTCATAGAAAAAGTAATTATCACATAGAAACTTAGAAGTCTTTTTTCTACTGATGTTCTTATCGCTCTTCAAAACGAGTGTAATTTTCCTGAACCTTTTGCTTTTTAATTGCGCTTTTTAAAATAGAATTTATTGTAAAATGGAGGGATCACTTGTCGAACTGTTACTCAAATCACAGTTTAATGCTTGTTTTTTAGTGATGTTGTCAAATGGCTCAAGTAAATTTTGAAATAATTTTTGCCACTGAAAATCAGTTAACTTTCTTCTGATTGCATTCAGCAGGGGAACTTTTTGTTCAAAAATTTTTCTGATCGAAGAACTTTTTTTGTTCAATTTACAATCTTGGTGTTAAAAGCTATATCATTATTTAGATTTCTGTTCGCTACTGCGTGTAGAATATATATAAAAAATGCTTGAATTAATGATTTATTGTGCTGTTTGACACTCAGCTGCAATTGTAAAGTTTTAAGCTTTGCAGATGCCGTGCTGAATAGTGAAATGTAGCAGTATATTATGCTTCTGTCAAGTAAATATACACATGCTGTACGCATCTGATCCACAAATGATACGCATACATATGTGCACATGTGAATAAACAAAACATATGTAGTGTTATGTACGTACCAATTTTTTGAGTCCCATTAATATTCAGCGTAATCACTAAATGGAATTTCATATTCTTTTAGTAAATATTGAAAAATTAGTTCTATTTCTCTCTCATCGCATCCGACGCCTTTCAGCGCCCTATCGCCATCTCTCCTAATTAAAAATTTGGTATATTCTTATTTTTTTTTATGGAAAATATACTAATATTCTTTAAAATTTCATATTTTTAAAATTGTAAATATACATTTCACTTTAACATATATTAAAACTCTTAATATTGTTTATAAAGCTCAATATTTACGGGCCTCGAATTAAGTTCGGCTAAAAAGCCCGAATTACTCACCTGAATATCTCGGTAATTTCACTTATGTGTTACCGAATAGGCCGAATACCTTATGCAATACTTAAATACCTTAGAGGTATATTCCGGCCATTTTTAATATTATATAGTTTTCTGTCTACTTTTCTTCGTAGATGACCAAGTAGTGTTACTGTATGTCTGGTTGTAAGTAGGTTTATAATATATAAAAACTTTGCGCTGTCGTAGTCCTCGTTTTTTATATTTATGCTTAATATATATTAATATATTTATATTTTATATAGTTATAGTATATATAGGTTAATATTATTATAGTTATATATCATTTATATTATATTGACCCCCATATAAACTATATATCTATTTGATATTAGTATTATGTTATGCGTCATATCTACTCATTATGAGATAATTCTTATACGTACAATTTATTAAATTAGAGAACAGGAGAGTATTAATTAATCCGAGAGAAGTTAATTTAACTGGGTTAAAGAGGAAAGAAAAATGAATTAGTATTGACCGAAAATTACTATAATGAAGTAGTCTGCTAAATGTAGTTAATATCACTTTATGATTGAAGACAAAAGTCACGGCAAGAAAAGTCTTGTGGACAGATCTCAGTATTTTGCCAAGAAGGACGCGCTAGGAAGAGGAGGATCCGATATGGCGGAGTAGATACGGTTGGTGAAGGAATATGAAGAGGCAATAAAAAGCGAATGTAAATGGATATATGGGTATAAGACTCTTCATTGGGAGGAGTGGAGTGCGCTGTTTTTTGGAAGTATTGGCTGTTGGACAGGGTGTCGGAGAATGGACTCGAATTCCTGTTTTTAGTCCTTTCTCCTCCTGTCATGAGCTTCTGTATGGTTTGAAATAGGTTGTAAAGGATATCTCGTGTCTCATCAGCTTCTATGCACATGCGGGAGTTTTCGCACATTGACTTCTTAATATTTTCTGTTTGTCAAAACTGTATAATTGCAACTTTATCCGTGCACTATATATTTTTATTATATCTCTTTTTTTTTCTATCTTTCTTCATTTTATTCTTCTTCATTTTCTTCATCAATGTGCACTGATTTCAAAAATGTATTCAGTTTTATGTAGCTAGTAGGTTTTTTTAGATACAGGTGTGTTAATCGGTATATTAGATATTATTATAGAAGTATATATTAATATTATATATAGTAGTAATATACTATATTTATATATATATTCTATATATATATATACTATTATATATATATATATATATATAGTATTATTTGGTGGTGTATTACTGAGTGGGTGTCTTGGATCTGGTAGAGGTATGAGATGTGTAGTGATGAGACAGGATTATATGCGTTGAAGGGCTATGTGAGTTGTCGTGGGTTATATATGTCAGGTTAAAAAGTAGATTTTTGGCTGGTGGGAGGTATGGTGAATTGTTTGGTTCGATGTTGCTGTATGCATTAGATATGTGTGGGTGGTTGTGGTTGTTGGATAGTAGAGAGAGAGAGAGAGAGAGAGAGAGAGAGAGAGAGAGAGAGAGAGAGAGAGAGAGAGAGAGAGAGAGAGAGATTAGAATATTTGAAGCACAGGAAACGTTGTTGGTAATTTTTAAATATATCATTAATTTTAAATACCTATTACTGTACTAAATGATTTTATTAAATTTTCAATATTCGTTGAAATTTTTTGACAAAGTATGATTACAATAGAAGGGTTGTATTGAAAAAATGTTTTACTTCTAAACTGTAACTATGAACTGGGAGTGGTACTTAAATATAATTTGTTTGCGCGTATCCCTTAGAGATCCATATGCTTACCAATATTATAAATTTTCTTTAAAAACTAACTTGTTAAGATATGGTGTACAATGGAATTACATTAATTTTGTGAACTGATAGAACCAACAAAGGTCTGTTTGTGAAACTCTATAACGTCTGTTATATATAATCTGCGTGATCAGTCATGATGATTCAGTTTCTTGAAATAAACCATAATATATTTATCCTTTTAAGTTGTTGATTCCGAGAATTTGATTAAAGAATAAGACCCTATTTGAACCCCAATTAAAATGCACATAAATAATGTTTTAGCATATATGAATAAAATTGGATTATCGATTTACACGGGAGAAAAGTGTTCATAAAAGCGAGAAGTTTTATTATTTTAGTTTTTAAGAAATAAATATTACAGATATGTAAACATTTGAGGTTTGTTTCATCCTTTCATTTGTCCAGATTTAAAACTACTTCGAAATTTTGGAGTATATCAAATTAAATTAAATTATATACTGAGAGAAGAATATTAATTTTACTAATACTCACTCTCCAGTTTATATAAATAGGTGATTTTAATTTTCATAGCTGCGTAATTTTTGATCCTAAAACTTTTCAATCTGAAAGATGGATTCGCTTTATTGTTTAGTTTTCCAGTATTTTAAATGAAGCTCAATATATGGAATCATCAATTATTTATTATTTAATATGTTAAAAAGGTAAATTAATTATGTAGAGGAATGTTGAAAAGGTAAATGTAATAATAATTTTTTTTGTTGATATTTCCAATTTTTTGATTGAAAATTATGATAAAAAATCTGATAGAAAATTCTTAACATTGAACAATTGAGGTTCCTAGAAGTGTAACGGCGAACAGTATCTTATATTTATAAGGTCATCTATAGTTTATCCACTGTTGATCATCCTGGCTTAGTAGTATATCGGCTAACATATTTTAAAAATATGTAATGGCTAATTATTTTAAATTTTGGTATAATTTATTATTAAATATTAATTACAAGATTTAGTGATATTTCTGTAAATAATCGAAATTTGTTTTCTGTAAATCGACAAATGAAGAATAAATTCAATTGTTAATGTAAATAATAATAAAGTTTATAGTTACTTAGCATTGAGAAAAGGATTGGAACCCAAAAACCAAAATCCAAAAACGAACCCCAAATCAAAAACCCAACCACTTGTTTATTGGTCATGAACTTTTAATTTTGACTTTTAAATAATTTCAAATCAATGTAAATCAAAGAATATGTTAGCCATAGTTGTTTTACTGCCAGTATTATCAACCAAATAAAACAAGAAATTTTATATTTCAAAATATTACATATGCATTAAAAAATTTGAAAATTTAATCTTTTAAACTAATTCTTAGTCCTAATGGCTAATACCATTTCGCATTAAGCATCAAGTAATCAATATCTTATTATCTCTTGTTTTAAGTGCCTCTAAATTGAATAAATTAATCATAATTAATACAATATTTATATATATATATTATATATATATAATATATTATATATATATATATATATACTATATATATATATATATATATATATATATATATATATATATATATATATATATATATATATATATATATATATATATATATAAAGGTATACATTATATTTATATATAATATATATATATATATATATATATGCCTTTTTCTGTTCCAACATATTTCACATTTTGCTTCAAATAATGCCAAATGTTGAAAGAATCTATCTATTGATCCAAACATTTTGGAAAGTAACAATAGCTGACGCAAAAATCTGGCAACATCAACAAGCAATTTTGATGACTTTCTCCTTCAATTCTACCAATTTCCAATAATTTGTTATTCTCATCAGTGTTGGCAAGAATTTTTTTTTTTCATGAAAAACTCGGCCCACCTGGGCATTTTGAGTTTTTGCAAAAAAAAAAAAAAAAAAAAAAAAAAAAAAAAAAAAAAAAAAAAAAAATTCTTAGAGTTTGATTTAGAACTGAACCAATTTCAAATCATTGCAAATACATTTAAGCTTATTTCTGGTTATTTTATTCTCTAGGTTCTACTAATGTAGGGAGATAGGTTGCAACATCTAGCTGTAACGCTATACTGTGTTAAAATAGTGTTGAAATGGCTGCACTACTTGCAAGTTGCAACATGCACCAAAGAACAGCAGCGTTCTTTTTTATTGTGTAGTGAAGGGATTCAACCCGTTGAATTTCTTTTAAGAGTGAAAGTTCAGTATGGTGATGGATGTCTATCACTGCAACAAGTGTAAGAATAGGCTAGGAATTTTCGTAACGTCGTTAGTTCTGTGACAGATTCACCATTGCCTGGTAGGGCAAACCTTTTAGTAACACCATGGAGGCCATTGCAGTAGTAGAAGCCATAAAGAAGGATAATCGACTCTTAATGGTGAATTAAATAGTCGTCATTATGGATAAGTGTTAATGCTTGGCGCATCATATTGTCCATGACTTCCTGTAATTCAACAAAGTTTTTGTAAGGTGTGTGCCAAACCTGCTGACTAGAGAATTGAAAAATCGATATGTTGATTACTGCGATGAAATTTTTGAGGCGCTTTTTAGCTGAAAGGTTTTGCTTCCTACAATGAATTGTCAGAGGAGTCGAAACCTAGGTTCACTACCATCAACCCCACGAAAACCAAGGAAAAACGAGCAGAAGTTAAAAATTACAGCGCCTCAATCAAAAAACTCGAGAAAATTTGCCATGCAAAAACCATCGCCCCGTGAAGAATTATTGCTGGACTCTTAAACCCCTTTGGAGCTCTACATTTACTAGGAGAGAAAAAAGTGGGCCCGGGTGCTTTCCGTATACCAACCCCATCCTGTTAATTCAGAATTCCCTCTGACTTGGACTTCTGAGTACAGGTAAGTCGATACATAAACAACCAATGTTGCCCATCCCACTGTTGCACTTGTTCAAAATCTATCATTTGAATGTTCCCCTCCACCTCATTCACCGAATTAAACAGACCTCCGCCCCAGGTAATTTTCATGTCTTTGGACTTCTTAAAGAGGTTCTGGGGGGCATGTATTTCAAGTCTGACGAAGAGGTGAAGTAGACGGTGCACCAGTGCCTACAGTCAGCACAATAAGATTACTTTAGCTGCTAGAGGTATCCATGTATTTCCAAAGTAGTGGAATAATACATAGAAAATTATGATATTTAGTATTCCTTGTCTGAATCAGTTCTTATAAATAAATATTTTTCATAAATATCTCCTTATTACTTCAATAATATAATTATTTTGTTATGAAAAGCTTAAGAAAATTTGAAAATAAAGGTCTCCTGCCGAAGGCCGAAGGCTAGTGTTCTCCAACCGGAGCCTTAGACCTTTCAAAAGGTCAAAACTCCGGCCAAGTTGGACCCGAAGAACCGATGCAACACTACTCAATATAAACAGAAACCTGTTTAAGAATCCTTCTCATATCATAATGGTTGCTAGGGCAATTTTAAAGAAGCTGGGAGTTCTGTTCAGGTTGAGAAAATTCTTTTCTTCCTCACATATTTATTTTGACATTCCAGATTCACCAATCTTTTGGATAGAGTCGAGCCCAAGGTCATTATACTTAGAAAGCTCTTCTTTACTTTCCAACTCTCTTGACTCTTTACCTTTGTGATGAGGCATTGGCGTGTTCTCTCTCTTTCCCTTTTCTGTGGGAAACAATAATGCAATATATTATATATATATATATATATATAATATATATTATTATATATATAATATAAATATATAATATGATATATTATAAAATAGATATATATATATATAATATTACCGATATAATATATATATATAATATATAAATATATATAAATATATATATATAATATATACTATATATATAATATATATATTATATATATATATATTATAATATATATATATATATATATATATTATATAATATTATATATATATATATAATATATATATATTATAATATATATATAATTAAATATATATATAATATTATATAATATGATATATATATATATATATATATATATAATATATATTATATATAATATATATATATAGCAATTTAGATATTGATTTTATATAAAGTTAAGATGTAAGCTATTTTTATTTTGCCATAGCTCGCCAAGACGAAAAAACACAACTGAACGTATTTTCTAAATATTTGCTGTGTGTGGATATCAAAAAAAATTGATTCTACACCCGAAAAAACACCACGCTTGTATATAGTATATATATATATATATATATATATATATATATATATAGATATATATAATATATAATATATATATAATAATAAAAAATTTTATATATATAATAATACGAATATATATAATATATATATATATACATATAATATAATATATATAAATATATATACTAATATATATATATATTATATAGATATTATAATATATATATATATAGTATATTTATATATATATATATATAATATATATAATATATAAAAAATATAATATAATATATATATTATATCACGCGACTCCCAGGTTTTTTCTCTCTCGCTCTTTCTTTCTCTCTCTCTCTCTCTCGCTCGCTCCTCTTCCATCTTCTCTCCTCTCCTATATATATATATATATAGATATATATATAGTATATATATTATATATATATATAAATATATATATAAATATATATATATATAGAATACTATAATATATAATATAATATATATATATATAAATATATATATATAATATATATAATATATATATAATATATTATATATATTATATTATATATATATATATATTATATAATTAATATATAATTATATATTATTATAATATGTAAAACTTAATTAAAAGATTTCACCATATTTATTACATAAAAAAATTCGTAAAAACTTTGTTGCCGCCTGTTGCAGCATAAAAATGTAGCCTAAAGAAATGCAAAGAAAAAAAACAAAAGATAAACAATATAAGGTAAAAATGTTCTCACACACATAATCCTGCTATTTCGATTTTTGAGCACGAACAGTCCCCTTTTTTAAGGATTGGAAAAATAGCAATTATTCTAATTCCGCCAATTATTCTACACTTGCTTCAATTTACAAATGCTTTAATTTTTTATTATGTAATATTTCATTCATTTGACCCAATTTTCATAAAAAAAATTAAAGAAATTTTATTTGTAACAATATAAAAAATTGTAAAAAATCGATCATTTCATAATGTTACTTCGGCTCTAAACCGAGCAGCACGGAGTATTAGAGTTCGCCTCTGAACCCCCAAGCGCCGACTCCATAACTTTCTTTCTCTCTCTGCTCTCTCTTCTCTCTTTCTCTCCTCTCTCTCTATAATATATATTATATATATATTATATAATATACTAAATATATATATTTATAAATAAAATATATATATTATATATAATATATAATATAATATATATATATATAATTATATATATATATATTATATATATATATATATATATATATATATATATGATAAAATTATATATTTATATAAATTATAATATATAATATATATATATATATTATATATATATATATATATATATATTTAACATAAAAAAAAATATATCCTATATCTCAAAATATATATTATTTATATATATAGTATATTATAATATATATATATTATATATATATATAATATATAATATATATATTATATAATATAATTAAATATAATAATATATATATATTATTATTATATATATAATATTAAGAGTAGTATTAGGGCATATTGGACTAAAATTTTTTTACCTGCGCCTGACCTTTTTTGGACCGCGACCTTTTTCCTTGACCTTTTGGCCTTGACCTTTTTTTGAGAACCAAAATTTTTTTGAGAAAACCCAAATTTTTTGAGAAAACAGAAAATTTTGAGAACCCAAATTTTGAGAAAACCCCAAATTTTTTGCAACCCCCTAATTTTTTGCAACCAATTTTGCAAACCCTTCGAAGAAGTTGCGCAAAAAACGTTGCGCAGCAAAAACCATTGTAAACGTAATCCCAACCCATAATTTTTCGACAACCCTTTGGTCTTTCCCCATAGGTTCAATTTGCCCACCCTTAATTTTTGGGGCAAAACCCTTAGGGCTTACCATTTTTTGAATGTTCTTTACCTTGTTTCCTTGAGCCTTTTCTCCAAAGCTTGCCCAGATACCATGGTCCCCCAATTTTGCCCCACCTATTTCGGGCCAACTTGGAAACTATGTATGATATATCTAACTTGAAATAAACCACCTAACACACACCAACCCAACACCACCCACACACACACACCACACCCCACCAACACACACACCCACACCACACACTACACTTAATACCCACACATTCCACTATGACACTTATACCACGGCATCACTATGAACTTACAATTACCCATTAACACTTACATTTACACTTAGTTACCAACCCACGCGCAACACACACAACACACACCACACACCACACACAAACACCCACACACACCCACACACACACACACACTTATACACCACCCATTCACTATGCCCACTTACCCGTCCACCCCTAGGATACTTACACCTTACCATTTACCACTTATGACAACGTACAAAACACCTAACCCAAACCCTTTGGTCTTCCATGGTCAATTTTGGCCCACCCTAATTTTTTGCCATCCCTATTTTTTCGGCCAGCCCTAATTTTTCGGGCCAACCCTTTGTTATTCCGGGGCAATTTTGAGAACCCAAAATTTTTCGGTCAACCTTTGTATTTCCAGGGACAATTTTGGGACAATGTATTTTCTTTTCGACCTTGTTAGGCCTTTTTTGAAAGGGCTTTTGGATGGTCCCAATCACGTAAGAAAAGTTAATCTAGGGATGTCCTTATTTAGTGTTCTACGAGTTTTTCTATGAATGCCAGGTGAATGCCAGGGTGAGTTGCCAAGTTGAGTCCAATGAGTGCCAAGGCTGAAGTGCCGCATAGTCCAAGTGTTGCCACAATAGCCAAAAACTAAGTCCACAATTATGCCAACTGAGTGCCCACCTTTTTCAAACCTTTTTTCTAGGCCTTCCCCTGAGCCGTAGAATAAAAAAGGCCCTTTATATGGGGTTTTTACCCCTTGGTTATAAAGGTATGAGATTCATTGGTGTATTATTTACAATTGCTAGAATGCTTTCTACTATGAGTTAGTCTTTTCTAACACTTATAAGCTATATAATATATATTATATATATATTAATATTAGTATATATATATATATAGTTATATAATTATATAATATATATATATAGTAATATAATATATATATATAAATATAATATATAATATATATATATATAATATATATATAATATATATATAATATATATATATTTATTATTATTTATTACTTGCACACCACACCTACACAACATTTTAAAACTATGGACACTTATAACACACACAACATACACTTATACATACTATACACTTAGTAAGGCACTTTACCCACTCTCCATAGACACTTACACTAAAAAACCCATATCTTACACCTCAGCACTCACCACAGACCACTTTGTCACTTAACATACATAACACACATGAACACTTAATAGCGCTACACCAGCATTAGGAAAACCCACTTAACACTAGGGCCATATACAACTTTACACCTCACACACAACACAATACACTTTTTACCCCCCAACACTCGATTATTTTGATGCCTCAAAACCTTTGATGCCTCAGCAGGTTGATGCCTCCAACTTTGATGGATTGATGCCGCCGCATTGATGCACTTTTCTAACCTTTTCTAGCCTTTCTACCCCACATCATAGAACAAGAGCCTAATATTTGATGTTTGCCCCTAGTTTCATTAATGCGTACCAAATCAGGCGCGCATGGCGCCTCCGCCGCGAAGGCTGACAATCCCCGCCACCCGCAGGTTGCGACCCGCCGCGTCCCCCTCCCGCCCGCGTTTCCCGGCCGCCGCGTTGCTCCGCCGCAGGGCGCAATAATTCCTGCCCGCCCGCCCGCCGCGTGCTCGCCCCGCAGCGGCAATATTCCTGCGACGGAATATATTATTAATATGAAGTAATCAACTTAAACCTTTACTTGGAAAAATTTCCCCCTCCCATATTAAAAACAATGAAGTTTTCATTGCATTTTATTTCATAACTTAAAACATTTATTAAAACCATTTTCGCGAACCTAAAACTGTAACTCATACAGCAGACATCTTTTTATATTTTACTTAGATTTTAAACTTTTAATTATAAATTTTTAAAAATTATATGTAGAAGAAAAAACCCAACGAGTGTCTATATATAAAACATTTTAGTTACTACAATTGTACGAATTATTAAAAAAAACCATTAACATTACATACCTTAAAAGCAGTAAATCAGTTAAAATCAAACCATCAACCTAACACCTAACGGATTAGTATGCTTTTTTTTTACTGTTTTTACTGCTTTAAACTCATATGTTTTACTGTATTTTAAACTCACATATTATTTAAAAATAACATTAAAATTTAAAATATCATAAAAAATCATTAAATCAATATATTGTTTTCATAGCAAACAATGTTAGTATTGCTTTTGTTTTATGCTACTCTTAAACTCATGGTTTATTGCTTTAAAACTCATTATGTTTACTGCTTAACTCATATATTTATTAACATTAACATACCTTAAAAAGCAAGTTAAATCAGTAAAATCAATAGAGTGTTTACATAGCAAAACAAGGGATTGTTTATGCTCTTGTTTTTACTGTACTGCTTTAAACTAATTTGGTTTTACTGCTTTAACTCAACATTATTTGATTAAACATTAAAATACCCTAAAAAGCAGTAAATCAGTAAAATCCAACCACCCAACCTACATAGCAACAAGGGGATAGTATGCTTTTGTTTTACTGTTTACTGCTTTAACTCATATTTTTACTGCTTTAACTCATGGTTACTGCTTTAACTCATTTATGTTTTACTGCTTTAAACTTTCATGCTTTTTACTGCCTTTAACTCATGCTTTACTGCTTTAACTTCATATATTTTATTAAACATAAATTTGTCTTTATAATTTATTTTGTTGTAATACTTTTTATTTTTTATTTTTATCTTTAGTTTTATTTTTTATATTTTTATTTTATTATGATTTTTATTTTTATTATTATTTTTATTATTAACTTTAGTGTTATTTACTTTCATGCTATTGTTATTTAGAACACAAAAATCACACACACACACACACACACACACATGTACACACACACCACACAACACCACACAACACCACACCACCTTACACTTATACATATAACGTATAATTTATTAAACAAATTTATTTATGTTTATTTGATAAAAACCTAGTGTTATTTTACTTCGCCTAATGTTATTATTTTTTAGAGCCACACATACACCCACCACACCCACACACCACACACACACCCACCACACACACACCACGCCCACAAAACTTAATTAAGTTCTGTATAAATTATATTAAAAAAAAATTTTATGTTTAATTAAACACGTACATTTATTTACTCATTTCAAAATAACTAAAAATTATTTCAAAGTTTCTTTAAAATAATTAGGAGTTGTTATATTATTATTATTGAACAAAGAAGATTTATTATTAATGTAACTTTTGTTTATAAAATTTTAATAAAACATATAATTTATAATAACTTTTACTAAAATTTTATGGAAAATGTTAATTAAAAACCTTTTAATACTTAACCTTAAAGCAATAAAAATCAGTAAATCAGTAAGGCAGGCCCTTAGCACCCCTCTACACCAAGCTATGCACGTTTTGTTCTATTGACTAACTGCTTTACATCAATATTGAAGAAAAAGTATAAAAAAATAACAAAATAAGTTTCTTCTCTGTCTTAACACATTATTATTTTATTAAATATCTAAGTTTTTATTTTAAAAAAATAAAACAATTATTCAAATACGCAATATTTTATTCGCCTTCGATTGTTAACTAAAAATATTCAAAGTTTTTAAAAAATTCGGATTTTCTTTTATTATTATATTATTATCTATTGTACATTGACAATCCATTACGAGAAAAACACAACAACCCGCACTTCTTACAGATACGAAACTGACATAACCTCTCTCTGTAAAATGGGTTGAAAAAACTACTTTAGCCTAAAAATTAGATAATTCCTTTTTGTTATCCCGGGCGAATTTAGGCCTAATTTTTCCAGGTCAAAATAATTTCAAACTGACCTTTTTCTGTTAAAAATGTGTTGAAATAACTACTTAGGCCTAAATTTAGGCCTAAATTAGGAAAAGCCTTTTTTGTTATCCAGGCTTTATTTTAAGGCCTAATTTACCATGTCAAAAGGTAATTTCAGTTATATACAAAGAACATCATTTTGTTATTATTAGTTTATAAAAATATATTTTCAAAAAAATGAAACATTGCTGGATCGGTTAAGATCCTTTAATGCAGGTAAGAAGGGAAATTACTTTCTTTGTGAGTGGACGGGGAGTTAATTCCGTATCCCTCTATAGGGACCTTCGTATGTGAAATTGTCGAGAATTGATTATTCGCTTTTTTGGTTTTAGTATGTAAAAACATTTTTTTCATATCGCTCTGAACCTTGTACCTGTGATTGGGATGAAAATTATAATTTGCAGGATTTGCTTGTTTTAGACCCAAAAAACTCCATGTTAAAAAATCATTACTCGTTTGTCTTTAGCGGTGCACCAAGTTCTCTGATTGTAAATAAAGTTTGCATCTATTTCACTAAAGTTGTATATCATGATTCACCTGTAAAACCATGGTATAAGACCTGCATTAACCAAGACATGTCCAGTGGGAAATCAATAATCCCAGGAAGTAGGGTTTGCATTCTTATTATAAAAAGAAAAAACCCCGATGGGATTTGAATTTTTCAAGTGTACTACCCAAATCACCATGTTTATTAATTACAAAAGGCGTATTTTCAATGATCCAGGATGGATATTTACTTGTAATATGTTTAATCCACCCTAGAGTGCTTACAGAATACTTAACCAAGCTCACTTTAAACTGAAACCGAAAACAGTTAATTAGCCCTGTGCGAAGAAACCACGATAAGCAACTTACTCTAGCATTTTATAAACATCCAAAAACATAATCAGCTTTGGGAGTTAGAATTATGGAGAGAATAGATGAAAACAGCATTATTTGAATCCTACATTCATTTGGATTCTTTACATTTTTCAGCTAAACGCAGCTGAAAAATTATGATAATATTAGATACGTAAACGAATGTTAATGCAGCTGAAGAAAACATATGTGTTATGTTATTCATTACCGTTATTCATTACAGTTATAACAAAGGGAATTACTACGCATTTAAGAAAACCCTGATCGATGATGTCCTACGTTATCATCGGAATGCTTCCTAATTCTTAGACGGTACAGAAAATTCATTAAATTCTACTTAGAAAAACCGAAATGCAGAGAAATAATTTATGGCAGGTAACCCAGAATGTAAATATAAACTATGCGATATTCTGAGGCGGAAACTTTTTACGTAGTTTTTAACTGAAGTATTACTGGCAGATACGAAACTATATCATCGATAATGATATAAATGATGGGCATATTTGCAAAATTTAGCAGAATTTTAAATTATAAATAATAACATTTAAAACTAGTAAAAAATATGTTAGTTAGGTTATTATATAATAAATATTCCTGTATTATAATTTAATTTGTGAACCTTAATATAATATAATATATATAATCATTGTAAATATATTTAACACTCTTATATATATTTAATTTTTAGCCTGTATATATAATATAGTATATAATATAATATAAAGATATAATTATTATATATATATATATATATATATATACTTATATATATATATTATATAATATATTTATAAATATATATAAATTATATTATTATATATATATATATAATATATATATATATATAATTATATATATATATATAATATATATATATAATATATATAGTAATATAGTATATATATTATATACTATATATATTAATATATATATAAATTATTGGTATTGTACCAAATATTGAGGGGAATTTTTGAAGCCTATATGCTTTCTTCCTTCGAATATATATTACATGATGTTGAAAGAGTTAAATAAACGAAAACCCCCAGTTTCAGATATGAAAAAAACATGTTTTACATACCTAAAAACCAAAAAAGCGATAAAAATTAATTCTGACCAATCCCACAAACGAGGTCATATTTAGAGATTTAAGAATACTCCGTCACTCACAAGAAAGTAAACATTTCCTTCTACCTGACTTAAAGGATCTTAACATCCAGGCAAATGTTTCCAGTTTTGAAATTAATTATTATAAAATAATAATAAACAATTGAATTGTAATATACTGGAATTAACTTTTGACCTGGTATTAGGCTAAACAGGCCTGGATAACAAAAAGGAGCTTTTTCCAAATTAGAGCCTAAATTAGCCTAACGTAGTATTTTGCCACCCAAATTTACAGAGAAAAGGTCAGTTTGAAATATATGTTGACACCTGAATTAGGCCTAAATCGCCCCGGAAGGATACAAAAAAAGGGATATCCGAAAATTTAGGCCTTAAAGTTAGTTATTTTTCAACAATTTTACAGAAGAGAGGGTCAGTTTCGGTAATCTGTAATGAGTATTGGCGGTGTTGTTGTGTTTTCCTCGTGATGGATTGTCCATGTACATAAAGATAATAATAATAAAATAATAAATAATTAAAGAAAATCGAATTATTTAAAAAAACTTTTGAAATTTTTTTTTTAACATCTGAATTAATAATAAAAATGTAATTAATATGTATTTTTAATAAAAAACTAGGAATTGATTTTATAAAGATTACATTGTTATGTTAGGCACGAGAAGGAACTTTATTTTTAATTTGTTAGTAACTTATACACGGGCTGAAAGATGATTGAAGCAGTAAGTCAAGTAGAACAAAAAAACGTGCATAAAGCTTGGTGTAAGAGGCGGTGCTAGGGGCTGGGCCTTACTGATTTACTGATTAATTGGCTTTAAGTTACGTAAAATATATTTTGTTAATTTAAAATTTCATAAAATTTAGAAAAAAAAGTTATTAAAAACTTGATAGTTAAAAATTTATAAACAAAAAGTATTAACAGTAATAAATAAATTCTTTGTTCAAAAAAAATGATTGATTTTGATTATAAAGAAGTTTTTAGAAACTTTGAAAAAAAAATTTAAGTTTTTATTTGAAGGGAGTTAATATAAATGTACGTGTTTAATTAAAACATTAAAATGTTTTAATAATAAATTATACGTTATGTGTGTAAGTGTGTGGGCGTGTGTGTGTGTGTGTGGTATGTTGGGCTTTAAATAAATTTTATATAAAAAAAACAATAGGCCTGAAGTAAAATACCACTAAGTATAATAATAAAAAATTAAAAAATTAAAATGTTTAATAAAATTTTACTTTCTATGAATAAGTTAATTGTAAGTGTGGTGTGTGTGTGTGTTGTGTGTGCGTGTGTGTGTGTGTATGTGTGTTCTAAAAAATAAAAACAAATAAGCATTCCTAAGAATAACACTAAGTATAATAAATAAAAATAAATAATAAAAAATAAGAAAATAATAAAGTAAAAATAATAAAAAATAATAATTTAAAAAAGGAATAAAAATAAAAAATAAAAAAGTATTACAACCCAAAATAAAAAAATATAAAAGGGAAAAAAACGATATGTAATAAATAATGAGTTAAAGCAGTAAGGCATGAGTTAAAGCAGTAAAAGCATGAGTTAAAGCAGTAAAAACATATGAGTTAAAAGCAGTAAAAACATGAGTTAAAGCAGTATGAGTCAAAAACAGTAAAAAAACAGTTAAAAAACAGTCAAAACATACTATTCCCCTTGTTGCTAGGTAACACCTCTGTTGTTGTTACTGATTTACTGCTTTAGGTTATGTAATGTTAATAAAAATAATATAGAAAAAAACATTTAGTTTTGATAAAACATTTATGAGTTTAAAGCAGTAAAAAACATGAGTTAAAGCAGTTTTAAAGCAGTTTTAAACAAAAGCCAATGATGAACCCCTGTCTATTGTAAAACCTCTATTGATTACTTGATTTATCTCTTTAAGGTATTAATTTTTAATAAAATATGAAAAGTTAAAGCAGAAAAACATATGAGTTAAAACAGTTTGAATAAACAGTTAAACAAAAAGCATTACTAATCCTGTAAGGTGTTAGGTAACAACCTCTAATTGAAAAATTACTGATTACTGCCTTTAAGTATGTGATAATGGTTAATGTTTTTTAATTAAAAATTTCGTGTAATTTTTAGTAAAAAATAAAATGTTTATATATCAGACACCTTCTGGTTTTTCTTCTTACATACCAATTTTTAAAAATTTAAATTAAATAAAAAGTATTTAAGAAAAAATATAAAAGATGTCTGTAATGAGGTTAAGTTTTAGTTTCGCGAAAAAATGTTTTTTAATAAAAAAAATGTTTAAGTATGAAATAAAAATGAATTGACTCATAGTATATTTGAAAAGAATATTTTCTTATTGAAAGGTTTAAGTATGAAATAAAAATGAATGGAATTAATAGTATATATATTTTTATTCGTGCGGGAATATTGCGCCTGCGGGCGCAAACGCGGGGCGGCGGGAACGCGGAAAATATTGCGCCGGCAGGGCGCACCGTTCGGGCCGGGAACGCGGGCCGGGTCGGGACGCGGCGGTCGGCCCTGCGGGTGCGGGTTGTTCAAGCCTTCGCGCGAGGCGCATGCGCCGGCCCCTGAGGTACGCTATGAACTTAGGGAAGACAAATCCAATATAGTTCTGTTTATGATTGGGGTGAAGAAAAGCCTAAGAAAAAAGTTAGAAAAATGTATCAATGCTGCGGCATCAATCCAGCAAAAGTTGATGGGCATCAATGCTTGAGCATCAAAAAGTTTGAGGGCACAAAAAATATCGAGGTGGGGAGTGGTAAGGTTAAAGGTATCTGTGTGTGTTGTGAAGGTAAGTGTATTATGGGGCGGGTGTAAAGTTCTATGCTAGGTAAGCGCTTATAAGTATCATAGTGTATGTAATGTAAAGTTGAAAATGTCGTTTGGAGTGTGATGTAATGTATATGGTTAGTGTAAGTGTCTATGGAGAGTGTAGTTGGCCTTATTAATGTCATTAGTATGTATAAGTTTATAGGTGAATGTGTTAGGTTAGTGTCATAAGTGTATGTGTGTCAGGTGTGTGTTTTGCAAGTGATATAATTATTTATATTAATATTATATATATTATAATATATATAAATATATATATATATATATATAATAATATTATATATATATATATTATAATATTATTATATATAGTTATATTATTTAATGGCTATTAAGTGGTGAAAAAAAAGAACTAAACTCTCATAGTAGGAAAGGCATTCTAGCAACTTGTAATATACACCAAATCGAGATCCCTTCATACCTTATAAAACCTAGTGGTAGGACAACCATTATTAGGGCTATTCTAGCTCAGGGATGCTAGAAAGCTTGAAAAAAAAAGTGCACTCAGTTTGGGCACTAGTGACCACTCACTTGGCCACAATGTGGCACTCACTTGCACTCATTGGCACTACTCACTTGCACTCATTGGCACTCATTGGGGACCTCACCTTGGGCACTCCAACCTGGGCACTCCCAACTTGGCACCTCCATTTAGAAACTCGTAGAAACACTAATAGGAACATCCCTAGATACTCTTAGCGGTGATTGGGAACCATGCAAAGCCTTCAAAAAAGCTGGCAAGGTCGAAAAAGATACAATGTCAAAAATTGTACCCTGGAATACAAAAGGGTTGAACGAAAAAAATTTGGGTTCTCAAAATTGCACCCTGAAATACAAAAGGGTTGGCCGAAAAAATTAGGTCTGCCGAAAATAAGGGATGGCCAAAAATTAGGGTGGGCCAAAAATTGACCCATGGAAAGAACCAAAGGGTTGGTAGTGTGTTTGTACGTGTGTATAAGTGCTATGTGGCACTCACTTGGCACTATGTGGCACTCACTTGGCACTCATTGGCACTCACTTGGCAACTCATTGCACTCCACTGGGCACCTGGGCAACTCCACCTGGGCACTTCATAGAATACTCGTGAGAAAACACTAATAGACAATCCCTAGATACTTCTACGTGGAATGGGAACCTCAAAAAGCCTTCAAAAAGCATAACCAAAGTCGAAAAAGATTACATGTCAAAAATTTTGTACCCTGGAATACAAAAAGGGTTTGACCGGAAAAAAATTTGGGTTCTCAAAATTGCCCCCTGGAATACAAAAGGGTTGGCCGAAAAAATTAGGGCTGCCGAAAAAAATAGGGATGGTAAAATTAGGTGGCCAAAATTGACCCAGGAAGACAAAAGGTGTGTAGTGTGGTTGTACGTTTGTATAAGTGTAAATGTAAAGGTAATGTATCTAGGGGTGAGCGTAAAGTGGCATAGGAATGTGTTGTATTAAAGTGTAAGTGTGTTGTGTGTGTGTGTGGACCCGGCGTTGGTTGTGTGGTGTTGTAAATGTAAAGTGTGTGCTTATGGGTGTAATTGTAAAGTTGCATTAGTGAATTGTGTTTATAAGGGTCCATTAGTGGAAGTGTGATAAAGTGTAAGTGTGTTGTGTGTGTGTGTTTGTGTGTGCGTGTTGTTGTGTGTGTGTGATGTGGTTGTGTGTGGTGTAGTGTTCAAAGTTAGGATTAGGATCCATACTTGTACGTTTCAAAGTAGGAACGATAGATATTGTTTGACGGGTGACCACCGAAGTGGCCAGAAAAAATAAAAGCGTGGCCAAAATTTACCCATTGTAATCTGGGCAAAAGCTTTGGGAGAAAAAGTCAAGACAAAAAAAAGGTAAAGACTCAAAAAGCTAAGCCCCTAAAGGTTACCCTCAAAAAATTAGGTTAGGCCAAAATTGGACCCATGAAGACCTCAAAGGTGTCGAAAAAATAGGGGGATACGGTACAACGGTTTGCTGCGCACCGTTTGGCGAAACCTTCTTCGAAGCGTTGCAAAAAATTAGGGGTTGCCAAAAAAATTTTAGGGTTTGCCAAAAAAATTTTGGGTCTCAAAAAGAATTTTGGGGTTCTCAAAAAATTTGGGTTCTCAAAAAATAATGTTCAAGCCCAAAAAGGTTCAAGGCAAAAAAAGTTCGCGGTAAAAAAAAGTCAGGCGCAGTAAAAAAATTTACCTCCAAAAAAAAAGCCCTAATACGACTTATAATATATATATTATATTATATATATATTATATATATATATTATATATATATATATATAGATATTATATATATAATATTATATATATATATATATATATATATAGTATATAATATAGATATATATATATTATATATATATATATATTATATAGTATATATAAATATATATAATATATATATATATATATATATATATATATATATATATAATATATATATATATATAATATTATATATATATATATATATATATATATAATATATATATAAATATATATATATATATATATATATATTATATATAATATTAATATATATATATATATATATATATGATATATATAAATATTATATATTAATATAAGATATATATATATATATATATATATATATTTAAAAAATTAAAAAAGTGAGTCTTCACCATTTATACAATAAAAAGAATGTCAATGTCTCTGCCTGTGCAAACATTCAAAATTAAAACCAAAAGATGCCAAAGCAACAATAAAGACAATTTTAAAAAACTCAAATTCAACCACACACGCACCACCACAATCTCTGCTATTTTTTCAGAGCACGAAGGGGAGTACCTTTTTAAATGTGATTGAAAAAAAAATATGTATTATTGTCGCGATTTTTGATTCTTTCACTTTTTGTCGAAAACTTTACATGAATCTTTATATTTTTTTATGTTATATTTTTATAATTGCCCAATTTTCGCCAAAAAAAAAAGGTAGGAATTTTTTTTTAAACCAGCATTGAAATTTGTAAAAAAAGATCAATCGTTTCTATATATTAAAAACTTGCCCAACTTGAACAAACTATAGGGAAAGTCGCCTGCTTATATACTGCTAATATATGATATATATATATATATTAGATATATTATATATATATATATTATTATTATTAAATATATAAATATGATATATATATATATATATATAATATATATATAATATATTATAAAATATATAGTATATAATATGATATATATATATATATATAATATAATTTTCAAACCAATAATGTAAAAAAGAGTAATTAAACCTTGAATAATTATGGAAAGATATTTCGGCCCACTAGTAGTTGAAAAATTTAAATAAAAAATTAACAATCAAATAAGAATTTCTTATATTATAAAAAATTTTTTTTTAAATTTAAATACATGTAATAAATATATATATATATATATATAATATTATTAATATATAATATTATATATATATATAATATATATATATTATTAATATATATATATATATATAATATAAATATATATATATATATTATATAATAAATATATATATATATATATATATTATATAATCGTTAAAATACTGGTCAAATAAAATATATCTTAATATGGAAAGTAAGGTGCCGGTTAAGCATGAAATCGGAAAAAGAAAAGCAGTAGAAGAATATAACAAATTGTGCGAAAAAAAGGCGAAAAGCCAGCCTTACCAAAAACCCCTTCTTGTACCATTAATTAGTGAAGACTAGACCTCGTCGCAGTCAAAAAAAATCCAACCTTAGAGCTTCATGGACCGCGATGACCCTCCCCAACATTGTAGATGTTTCGTTCAATGTTAAGCGTGCATCCCCTTAAAGGGGGGCCCAGGGTGTGGCCACAAACCATACCCCCTCAACATAAAACCCTTGCCATTCCACCTTCCCTGTTGATACAACCTTCTTCTCCTTACCAAGACTTTCACAATTTCGCTCCTTCAAACATTTCGTTTACTGACTCAATTCCAATACCATTTCTTCGGTCTCCAAGCAGTGGTCGGTTTCCCAGAACACCAACTCGCCCCACTCAATACAAGAGCTGATATTTTATCCGACTTACCATTCATTTTTTCTAGACCGACAAAGCTGATATTTTTCGACAAACGTTTCATTTATTTCTAGACCGACAAAGCTGATATTTTTTCGACAAACGTTTCATTTATTTCTAGACATAAAAAATTCTTTTCACCAACCTATCAAACGTTTTAGATTGTCCATCCGAGCCATTAAACCTTAAGATCTTATACTTTCCCTTATCCATACGCCATAGTTCTTCACTTACTATACAATTAAAACCACAGTAAACCCAATACATACCCTCATGTAAAAAAGAACCCTAGAACCACTCCAAAGACTTGTCCCTTTACATCACCAAAGAATTTAATTGCACCAGCCCACCTTCCTGCCATTTCACAAAACGTTTCCTACTTACACTCCTGCATTCAATTCCGTTCCTCTCATCCAAAACATATAAATCCTAAATATTTAGGGGGAACCACTTGTGTCCAGATTGCTCACCATCTAAAACATAACAATCACCACTGAGGGACGTCCTCCACTGCACAACCATTTAAAAACCTTACTCTTTATTTCCACGTTAACTTTCAAGCCTTCTTCCTTTTACACAACTCTGACAAAATCTCCTACTCATTCCTTCTCAAAACTCTCTTCAGATTTCGCCACTACACAAAAACCAAATTTTCATCCCGCAGTTATAAAATAGTTAGGGCCACCCTCCCACTCATTCTTCCATTCTCCATTTCTCCTAACCACCAATTTCCTTCCTCCCCACCTTGAATCTTTCATTAAACCCCATCCATATACAAATTGAATAAACCAAGGAGACATTAACCAACCCCTATCTCATCCGCTATTAAATCCTTAAACCATCACCATGACAACATTATCTTTACACACGCGTCACTATCATTCTACATACCGTTTGATTCCATCCAGAAGTTCTTACCACCCAACACCATAATGTCACTAAACACCTGCCATAGAGCGTCCTTATTAACCCTTATTTCATACGCTTGTTGCAAATCCATTAAAAACCTAAAAACAATTTATCCTTCTTCTTTCTCCTTCATTTCTCAATCATTTGTTTCAATGTTAAAGGATTGATCCACACAATCCCCATGTTCTTCACCCAATCAGTCTGTTCAGTCACTCGATCGGTATCTTTTCGAACAGAAAATACAGCATTATACCTTCGCCTAACACACTCAATAAAAAACTTATTCCCCTAATGTTAATTCTACAGTTCCCTAAAATTTTTTTTTTTTTTTTCTTTTTTTTTTTTCCCTTACCTATATAAGGGTACTATTATTGCTCTTCTCCAATCCCTTGAAACTATATCCAAAATAAAAACTTCTTTATTTTGAGAAGGAAATTTTCCAAATCCAATCAATCACCCATCTCGCCTCCGTTCTGGATTTTCAATTTCACCAGTAAATTTTCATCCTATTACCTTGCAGATACCAATTCTTTCAACTTTCGTCCCACTCTTACCCATTAACCTCCTCCTTGTAATAACCTTCATTTCCCCAAAATACCTATTTTTCTTGCACCATCAAACAAAAACAACACATTCACTATCACCTCTTCATTTACTTTGTTAATATTATGCAGATTTCGAAAGTGTTTCTTTCCACCACTTCCCCTCAACAATTGCCAATTTTATCAGTTACAAAAAGCACCATCACTATTCATTATTCTAAGCAAGTTCCCCTTATTCTTTCATCTTAACCTTTCGCCGCTTCCTTTCGAAAAAAACTGCCTATTCCCTGTAAAGTCCCCATCATCCTCCTTTCCAAAACTGTTTCAATTTACTCTTTTTTTTTTTCCTACGTGAGCACCTTTTAGAACTTGTTTTTTTCTCCTTAAAATAAAAAAAAAATCCTTCGTTAGATGCATAATTTCATTTTTTTATTTCGCAGTTCTTATACTTCCCTTTTTTTACGCTTTAACCGCTTGCAATCAAGCCTCTTCATTTCACATCACTCCTTCCATTCTTACCTTCCTAACTTTCGACATCACCCAAGTTTCTCTTGCAACTAACTAAAACAATTTTCCTTTTCATTTTGGCCCCCTATTTGTTCAGTTATAAACTTTTTTCACATTTCAAACATTTTTAGCTAGCGGAGCGGCTTTCATTTACATTGTAAACTTAACATTATTTCTTGTTATCTAACTTCCCATCTTCATTTTACCTACTTCCTTCCATATTACCTTCTTCTCCATCCAAGCCCTCACTAAATACTTAATTTTACTAGAACAACATAATTGAGCATTTAACCCATTCCTAAGAACCCCTCACGATTTAACATTCCAACACCATAACTTTCAGAACCATCTTCTTTCACCAAACACAAAAAATCAATCATAACTTTCACTTTCGATTTTACTATCTCTACTACCCCCACCAACTCCAGTATTACTATGGGATAACTTGTGTTTAAAGAAAGTATTACTTACACAACACATACCTCTCTTCACAGAAATCAAATCACCTTCCTACCATTCTCATTTTCTTCCCGACACCCCCAAAGCCACCTGTTTATACCATCCCTTTTTTTATCAACCTATCCACCTATTCCCCAAACAGTATCCAATCTGAAAAGCTTACTTCACCCCATTGCCAAGAACATCATTTTCAATGTATCCCCATTTAAAAATCGTACTTCCGCTCTTCAAACTTTCCCTTCAGATTGGATCATACGTCAGAAACCACACAAACCTTAAACCTTTCAAACCTTAAAAAGTTTAAAACCCATTAAAAATCTAGGACTTCCAACATCGGCACAAAAGTCTACCATAGCTTCTGTACACAGTCACTCATCCAAAATTGGCAACTTCCTTTCTCTCCCCCTCTCATTCCCTTTTTCCACACCCCACCACACAACCCCACATTCACAACCAACCACCCACCATTTTTCACCGTTTCCTTTTCAATTTTGTTTCAGTTTCCCACAAGCGATCAAATTTCCAAATTTGCCCTTTCTAAATAATCCATCACTCTTCTCTCTTTCTCCTCAACTAAAATTATTCCTCTGACATGCCATGTACCCCAATGCGATTCATACCCAAATTCGCCGGAAAAATGATAGAAAGGCCGTTTACGGCGATCCACGGGACTCTCCGAGGGCTGTTGCACGAACCTTTCTCCGAGGGCTTATAATATATATATTATATATAATACTATATATATATTATAATATATATATATATATATAATAATATAATATATAGTAGTATATATATAATATATATTATTATAATATATATATAGATATATATATGAGGTTATAGTATGTCACAAAGTGGGCTAAAAAAGAACCCGATGAATGGACAGTTGACATTTACCGGAATTCTTTAGTTGAAAAACCAGAAATAAAAAAAAATAACCAATATTTAAAATATCCGTAAGTGATCGTATATTTTATACCTTCACAACTTTCATCACAAGATATAAACGTGTTTATTTTCCATTAGATACTTCTCCACAAATTATTAAAGGATATTCAAGCTTGTGATAGGAAGTATGAGAAACTTTCAATTGGCGCTTGCACAGTCTTCTTTTATTATTATTATTATTTTTAATTTGGATTCGCTTTCTGCATATAATTTCAATATTATATATAATAATAATATATATATAATATATATAATATATATTATAGTATATAATAGTAATATTAATAATATATATATAATTATATATATATATATAAATATATATATATAAATAAAATATATATAATTCTTTAACTGTGCTTAGAATATTCAAGATGATCTTAATACAAATCCTAAATTCGCTTTACTGAAAGATTTCAAAGTAGTTCTTAATCTACTTTTCAAAACAAATTATGGGACTTCTTTTCTTCAATTTTTATGAAGTAAGCTTAAGGTTTCTCAAATGGAAACGTAAAAATCCTTATTAAAAAAATAGTCCACAAAAGGTAATGACAAACGTTTAAGCATAAACTATCCTCAGATAGAAGATTAATAATGGAATTACACAAGGCGTCATTTAGGAAATTTGATTTTCTTTAAGAAAAACACCGAAATGATGGATGATAGAATTAAAATAAAGTCAGAAAGTGATTTGAAACCAGTTGAAAGCAGAAACCCTGCTGCGTACTGAACAATGTTTTGTGGGAAATATAAGATAAGTTCTTCAGGAGAAAACAGGATACATTGGAGACCATGCTTCACTACAGAGAAATTAAAGACATTGTGAGCCATTAAATATAGAAGAAGAAAATCAGCTTTTTAGAAGCATGTTGGGTATATCCAAAATTGACAAAAATGTTTTTTTAATCTCACGATATCCAAGGATAGGCGCGAAGTGTGAAAGGACACCTTGAAAACACCTTTCTTTTACACATTATTTTTTATTCTTAAAAAAAGTAAATTTCATTCTTATGAAAATTATTCCAATCAAAAAATCTTTAAATTAAGACTTATTCAAATAAAAACTTAAATATATTCTCTAAAAAATTTAACTGAAAATTGGTCCGCTTAATCCTGTGAAGCGCAACATCTCAATTCTTTATATTTTAAATAATACAATATATATAAATACTACGCTTGAAGCGTCTTTTTGTGGGGACGTGGATGGCTTAGTGGATAAAGCGCCCCGGTTCGTGTTAAACTCAAGGCAACCGCGGAGTTCCAGTGTTCGAATCAATTCAAATGATTAGATTATTGAAAACAAGTGCAATATTGCAAAAATAGTGATACGGGCAAACATTGTTGTTCAGTATCGACAAAAAACGAATCTGTACTCAGAAGTCCCAAGGTCATTGTGGATCTGGATAAACAGGACGGTGTAGATACGAAGCACCGGCCATTTTTCTCTCCTAGTCATGTAGAGCTCCAAAGGTTTAAGAGTCAGCATAATCTTCCACGCCGATGGTTGCATGCCAAATTTTCTCGAGTTTTGATGAGGCGCTGTAATTTAACTTCTTGCTCGTTTTCTTGGTTTCGTGTTGATGGTAGTGAACCTAGGTTTCGACTCCTCTGACAATTCATTGTAGGAAGCAAAACCTTTCAGCTAAAAAGCGCCTCAAAAATTTCATCGCACATATGTTAGAAGAAAAGTAAAACTTCATATGTAGAAGAAAACTAAAATTTCATATGTAGAAGAAAACTAAAATTTCATATGTAGAAGCAATTAAAATCATTCCTTAAATAGTGTAGAAGAAAACTAATAGATTTCCATATGTAGAAGAAAACTTAAATCTTTCATATGTAGCAAGTGAAAACTTAAACTTTCATATGTAGAACAAAGTAAAATTTCAATATGTGGAAGAAAACTAAAACTTCATATGTAGAAGAAAACTAGCATTGATATGCGTGATCATGACTCAAACTTCAATGAAGCGGCATTCTAGATTAGCTTACCATCATATGTAGAGAAAAAACTCAGGGAAATCTTATAAAGCAATAAACTTGACTCCCAAAGTTCTAATAGTCTAAAGCTGGCGATTAGAAAAACTTGAAATAGATGAGAGCAAACACTTTTGTACATTCTGAAATGAAAACTTCGATAAAAGGCGAAAAAAATATTGAAATTAAAAGAAAAAAAAATAGATTATAAGTTTGAGAGAAAAAACTATGGTGTTCGAAAAAGAAAAACTCGTATTACACAGAAAGAAAATGAATATCAAGTTGGAAAAAAAACACGCTTACGGCGAAGAAAACTTAGATACAATAAAGAAGGAAAACTTCGAAATAAAAACATAAAAATGCGAAACATGAAATGGAAAATGCCAAAATTTAAAAAAGCCTGCGAGTTCAAAACCCATTAATTTCCTATTAAAAGAATCTTGAATCCTGACAAAAGAGTTATGCTACAGGCATCTTAATCTGTGATAGACAAGTTACTTAAAGGGCAGATCCAATTTTTGGCAAGCTGGATCCCAGTTTTCAGCCCACCTAAAAATAGACATAAAATTCCGGAATTTTTTAGCCGATTTTGACTATATAAACACAAAATGTTAGCTTTTTTTGCGCTCTAAAACGTTGGTTTCTGGTGTTTTTCTGTGACTGAGTCATTCTTTCAGAATTTCAAATCTTTTCAAAAATCCATGTTTTTGACTTATTTTCATTTCAACTTTCAGATTTTTTTGCAAATGACTTCAAACTTGAAAGATGCATCTTTTAAACTGTATTTCATTTCCTTGTATATGCAAATGTTTTGGACTTTTTCTTGGAACAAATTTTTTCAAAAAAAAAAAAGTTTTGAAAATTTTTTAAAAATTTTCTATTGAGTATACAAAAAAAATTATCTAAGTAAAAAGACGTATCTCACCCGACGTATACATGTCCTGAAAATTTTGATGTTGATCGGATGGGTAGAAAAAAAAAATATGTTATTTTTCACTTTTCAAATTTTTAAAAAAAAATGGGTTTGAAATGGACAACGCTGAGCGCACAAAACTAAAAAATTCGAAAATTTTCTATGTATTGTAGGTAATTTACCCATCATTGCATATTTCAAGTTTGAAGTCATTTCGCAAAAAAATCTGAAAGTTGATAGGAAAATAGTCAAAAACATGGATTTTGAAAGTTCAGTGGATGAAAGAAGAAAG
>JABUQX010006547.1:50000-55000 GCA_015478945.1 Trachelipus rathkii | reverse complement strand
ATCACTATATTGTCGAAATAATCAGTTAAAAAATTATAAAATCAAATTTACGAATTTGTACTCGAAAGGTGACCATCCAGAAACAATTGAATATTATAGAGATAAAAGTTTTGACACTCTATTTTAACACAGAAAAAAACAAGAAAAAACTAAACATTAGATTGCAAGAAGTGCTAATAAAAAATGTAAAAAAAATAATTATCATTTTAAAAAAAATGATAGAATAAGAATAAGACCAATGGCAATACAAGAAAGGAACAAAGATTCATAGTTAATAGTTGAATTGCGGGTTGGGACTCCCGAGTTGATGCGAGCTTTGTAGAGAGTAAGACACAAGGCTCTTAAGCATGATGTTTATTATTTAATACACAAATTCGCCCATGCATGAGACTTAAGAATATTATGTTATAGAATTTCTAGTTAGGGATAAATACTGTGCACTTTTAAAATTAAGGTGGTTCACAAGTTCAAAATTAAAATCGTGAGAAGAAAGAATAGCTGCTTAATAAAATTGATGAACTAGAATGTCGACTAGCTTCCTTCACGCCTCAATAAATCGGAGATCGATGTTTTGTTCATATAGCAAGTAAGAACATGAAATACATAGATATTAATTAGGTATTAGATCTAGAACATTAATTATCGTTCGCATGGGATATATTTTTTACTTAAAGTTTTTGAAAACATAATTACTGATTAATGCTGTAAATATACAAAAGACAATTGAGATTGTTTTGATATGGGAAATTCTAAAATATCCTTTTTGGACCTCATAAGAATTTTAAAAAGAAAAGACTATAATGGATGGAATTGATAAGAAACTGAGAAAGGTAATGAATTAGAACATTATGTTAAAAATGTAATTGTTTTTATTATAGGAAAGAATTCATGAGAACATTGCAAAAAGTAATAGGTTATAGCAAGTTTTGGAAAAATAATTCATCTTTAACTAATTTATAAGAAATAGAGAATTTAGGTGTAATATTTTGTAAAATGGAAATGTAAATTAAGTTAGACATGACTAGCCATGATGGACAACAAAGGGAATTCGTGCACCTGAAATATTGCAATTTAAACTATTATAAGGAGAAATTTCTCAAATTGAATAAAAAGAGTAACATAGTAGAACTGACTTGAGCACTTTTTATTGACACGAGGTCGCATTTAAAATAGCTTTAATTGCCGCTTTTATTTAAGAATTATTTGATGTAGAAGAAAAATTAAGAAACACAATTCAATATTTTTTTGAAAGTTAAAAACTTTTTAGAAAAAAAATAAAAAATTACTAATAGTATAAAAAAAGACTGAAGAAGTTTTTAGTAAGACTTTTTAATAGTTGAATCACAAGACTAACAGTGTATATTAATTGTTCTGTTTTTAATTTGTTAACCTAAATAACTAATAATAAAAAGTTAGTTCAAATAAAATTGATACAATTATAAAAAATTTTTATTGTAAATTTTTTTATATTATAATTAAAAAATTTATTTTAAGTACATTATATATGTGAGAAATTTTTAGAAATTTAAATTAGTGATTACATATTTTAATTTTATAAAAAAATATTAATTAAAATTTTGCCTGTTGCTTGGTTTCTCGGTTGCGTCTCCCCCGCCCCCCCTTGCTGTCGTCGGTGTCGCATGCTTTCGCTCCGCGCTCCCCCCTCTTCTGTGCTGCCCGGTGCGTTTTTTCTACCCGCTTTGGGCTCGATTGCTCCCCCGCTTTTTTTTTCCTTATAATTTCATTGTTTTTAGTTGTTTTTATTTCTAGTTCTAGGTTCTTATTACTTTCTATTGATTTTTACTTTTTTGTTCTCAATGTATGGTTCTCCTCGATTCAAAAGCTTACTCGATCTTCTTCTCGTTATATTTTTCTCTTTTCTCTCGCCCCCCACTCCTACCAGACGCTCTCGTACTATTCCTTTATCCCTTCTTTTTATCATTTCTTATTATTATTTTTTTGACTATAGTAATTGGTTTCGATATCCTCCTTCGATATTCACTTGGAGTCCTCCTGTCTACACACTGACCGAGTTCGCTTTCGGTCAGTTCGTGTTCTGCTATGCAAGGGAATTAGCTTTCGGCGTTCCTTTCTCTTTTAGACTCTTCATCTTCATTTCAAATCTCTATAATCCCTTTAGGTGATTGAATACACCCTCTGAAGAATTAGTTAGTAGCCTAAAATCATTAAGTGGGAGTTAAGGAAGAACCCTATATGAGTTCCAGTTCTTGTGTGTAACACGGGTTTAGCTTGATCATCGTAGTTAAAGCCCATATATTTCGAAAGGGTGATAGATCACCTATCTCCTCCTCCATCTTTGTTAAGTGCATGTTCAAGCAATCCTATACATTTATCGCTGAGTATAACTTCAGCAACCATAAGCCTCCCGCACGTAATCGCTTCTCAGTTAGTCATCATAGTTCGTACCACTAATTTTAGCCCAATTCATTATATCTCATACAAACGATAAAATGTAAAATATCACTAAATACGCTTACTTACGATATTGTTAATCCCTTAAGGCGTTTCAGGAGAAATGATCATTACATAGTTTTTAGTATAATCATACAGCGTAAATTTAGGCCTTCGCAACAAATTCGGCTTAATACCAGCACCGATTTCGTCGGTCAAATCCCCAAGGAACCTTCCTGTTTTCGGGTACGACATCACCTTTTTTAGCTACAAAGATGCAACGGTCGTGATCTGCAAACATCATAATCCCGCCTTTTACCAGAAGTTTTCCATGAGTTGCTGTATACAAATAATTGATCTCGAGGTTAACCGTCTGTATTAGTTTGAAATCTTAACTTCTTTTATGCATTATTCTATTTTTGATTTTTTGTTCAGTCTCTGTGTACGTTGCTGTTGATGGAGAGCTATTTGTTATCTCACTTCAATTGGTCTTTTTTAAACAAATTGTGATTTTTTTTTTATTTATTTTTGTAATAATATCTTGTTTCTGTGCCTACAAGCTTTTTATACTTTCATGTTACTAACGTAATAACAGTTATATTTATCTTCAAACGTTGTTCCATACCGTACATTAGCTAATCATATACATTAACTTGTGCCCTCTAAGCTCGACGCCTGTCTGAGTGTGCAATCTCAATAGTCTCATATGAATTGCCCTCATTGATCGTATCTGTCTATCATGTGTCTTACATACTATGTCTTATCTTATAACGTATTAATACGTCTTCTTGTGTTAAGTAGTGAAAAGAAAATAGTAATGTCTTATAATATGGTTCGTTCACGGTGGTCTCTCAGCAATATATTTACATTATCGCGCACAATCATGTTTGATTATAATCAAATGAATATAATAACTTTAGCACCGAATGACTATGTAGGGCATGACTGTATTAATGAAACTCTCTATTTTAAAATTAAGTATTTATAATATAATATAAATCCCACTTCATTACTTACATCCACACATAATTTCAGAACCAATAGATATGTACGGGAAACAAGATCATAATGGTCCTAAAGAGTAATTTAGACTATTATTATAAGTCCTCGGTAAATTACTACAAATGTACTATTAATCAGGTTTCCTTGTCAGCAAAATCTAATGCAAGATTGTTTATGGAACATATTCTCAGAACGATCTAGCTTTTTTGTTCACAGTAGTCTTCATACACGTGCTACTGCCATGTTCATGCTCCGACACCCGAGCACGCACAGAAGCTATAAAGTGACATAAGATAGTGAGTGCACTTTAGGGTATTTCCCACTTTACGACAGAGCTTCAATAAAAGACGCGAATATTCACCTATAATAAATCTCTCTTTCGTTCTAAAGCAATACTTTTCTGTCTTATCTACTCTAATGTATTCACGACTAATTTTAGTCTCTCTACAGTGAACTTTTCTCCAGCATTGGATATTGCGGATTTCCTAGATAACCATGACTTGTTTAGATTTAAGAGACCTCTTGAAATCTGCAGTCGTTCAACTTTGCAGCCAAACTTTCTGTGATAGTCAACACTCCTACTGATTCCTAATTTCCTTTATGATCATTTCATTATTTGCGTCAGAATTAGCTTGCCATTTTACCAAAACCTGTAATAATCGAGACTGGAGATATCGTATGCATATTAATACTGTCTTCAGACCATTAAGTCTTTGATGTACTCAGGATCTACAAGTCTCAACCTTCGTGTGAGTGCTGCTGAACACGACACGGTAATCAGTTGGATACAAAGTATTTATAAGCGGATGATAAAAAACGCTAAGAGCCGACATATAGGGCAATCGCTGAACTCTTGCTAATCAATTTTCTATCTTCTACGCCTCCGTATGGTTATGCTGATCTTCGACACTGATTCAAATCTTATATGTCCCAATACGATAACAGTTAGGCGTATGCAAAAAAATAATTCTAATCCTACAGCGGACTTTCACGAGTGAGTTGCTCGCTAAGTGAACTTGCATTCATGATAATTCTACTATCTTATATATTACCTCTACTGCAGGTAAGGCATGCATCTACGAGCTAGTTTATATTTGGAATTAATTAAATTTTGATTCTGAGCACTCAGTCTCTTGGTTGTGTATAAGATATAATAATATTACCAATTGGGCTGTTTATTTCTGTCTGCGTAGGAAGGGAATATGTTCTTGGTAAATTAATAATCTCTTAATCTCTTATAGTAATGAGAGATAATTTCACTTTATATTAGATACGCACCTGTAATTTAAAAAGATAGCTTGACTAGGCCGTGTGGCTATAAAAACGCCAGGCACCTTTAAATAAAAATTCAGTGCAATCTGTAACTAGACTGGTGCTCCACTTGAGTGAATAAGTATAAGTCATTTCCTAGATGCAATATATTCGTACACCTTTACCACGTCCATATATAGTGTATTGCTCTTTAGCGCGTCGTTCTTGTTTCCTACTCTTTATAAATATTTTATAAACAACACACTAATTGCAGTGAGACTCCCTTTCTGTCCTCATCCGAGTGAGATCTACTATATAGTAAATTATATTTCTAA
>JABUQX010006547.1:17500-45000 GCA_015478945.1 Trachelipus rathkii | reverse complement strand
TCTCAAATGATTAATAGCATATAAGATACTGAATACTCCTTTTCCATCGTGCTAATCTAACCCTTTGAATTGTTTTTATAGTAGACTACTCATACTATAGTCGTAGAATGACATTTGTTTTGCTCAACCATCAATAAATACCCCCCTTCCAAGGGAACGTGGCCTTTGGGAACGCCAAAAGCAAACGCACCTACGACTCCCCGGGACGGAAAGAAAGGGATGTTTGAGTATGGAAAAAGAGAATGTCATTCCTTCATACTCAAAGGAAATATAAAAGGGGTGGTCACCTCTTTAAAGTCCCAGAAATTTCTCCATTCGGCGTAATCATATCGCGTGATACGCCCATCCAAACGTCTATGGAAACGTGAACAACAAGAAGGGGTTTTAGGATAATTCAGTTCTTAAAAGGAGATATAATAAAACAATGAACGCCCTACAATTGCCCTAAAAGCTTCGAAAGGTTTGCAGGCTATAGCGAGCTTAAAATATTAGGTTTGTACCATGTTTAAAGCAAATGTCATCCAACTCCTCCCCCTGAGTACAAGGAAGTCAAGATAAAAGTTCTACAGCTGTGTATATGGAGCACAAGATAAAAGACGTTACTGCGTAGTGTACGTAATGTCTAATTGTAGAGCATTTGTATGTTATGTCAAAGGAAAAAAAATTGTTTCGACTATTCTTCATCTGAAAGAATAGCCTTATTGCGTTGTTTCGCTAAAATTTGAGCTTGACGTGTAGTTCTCTCCGGTTGGGAACCAAATGTCGAGGTAGGCTCCTCTAAAGAGAACGCGTCATCTAAATTAAAAATATTAGAATGGATTTCTAAAGGGTATAGATGCACTATAGTTCGAGTGATCTCCCCATTTTTTGTATTTAATGAAACTGATCGGACGTACCCATCAGGAGAAGTGTGAAGGGTTTCTACTATGCCTAATTTCCATTTCAAACGAGGACCATCATCTTCCACCAAGACTAAATCACCAATAACAATGCTAGGATGACCAGAAACATTCCAAGATTGCCAAGATTGCTTAAGATTAAGTAAATAGTCCTTACTTCATGCACACTGGAATTTGGAAATAAGCAAAAACGTGTACCGATATCTTTTACTTAATTTGACCGGGTCCTGGTAAGTATTGTCCGATTCTAAAAGCTCTTCTGGAATAGGAAGAGTGTTAAGCTTATAACCCACGAGTAGGTGCGAGGGTGTGAGAGGCTCCTTGCAATGAAGCTCGTCTCCCACAGAGGTGAGGGGTCTGCAGTTAAGAAGTAGTTCGACCTCAGTGAGAACTGTGTAAAACTCGTCAAATGTGACTAAAGGAGATTTCAGAATTCTCATTAGATGGGTTTTAGTTAACCCGATTAAACGTTCAAAGAACCCACCATAGTTGCTGCTACGAGCGGGGTTAAATCTCCAAGTAATGGAGTGTGTGGTAAAAAAATCTCTAACCGATGGTAATGTACGCAAATCCTTGATATGCTGAGACGCCGCTTAGAAATAAGTCGCGTTGTCCGAGTATATTATGGAAGGAGTGCCACGTCTGCCCATGAACCTACGTAGCGCTCTCAAGAAAGACTGTACTATTATCGAAGGTAAGTTCCAGGTGAACGGCTTGGGTAACAGCGCAAGTTTAAAGAACTATATAACACTTAATGATTTAAGTTCTCGAAATTTTCACGTTGAAATAACCTGTAGAGTGCACTCCAATGACTGTAAAGGGTTTGCTTTCCACCACACGAGAGCTGGGCAAAGCCGCAAGAGGAGCAGAGCGAAAATGAATGATTGGAGGAGTTTTCACATAACACGAGGTCGGACTGTCTTCTTAAAGAAGTTCCGAAATTCCCAAGTGGTGTCGAGTGTTCTGAAAATGCCATACAAAAAGCTTAATAAAATGTGAATTGGTAGGAAGGTGGATAGGGCAGTAAGGCATTATTTTGTCTCCTATCACACCTAAGAACACCCTCCACTGATTTCAAACTTAACTGTAATATAGTACTAAATAAGCAAAGCCGCAGAAAGGCTACTCAATAACGGCAAACAGAGATATAATATAGCGATTGTAACGATAGATCCCGTGTTGAAGCGGAAAAAAACCTGCACTATAATCCAATATAGAACATCTCGCACGAACACAAGGGCCCAATAAAAAGTCTTGATTGAGACCACGTAAGCGCATTTTATAGATTTGAAATGATCGCATCTGGAAGCGTACACTAAGGATTCACAATCTGCAAGTGATAAGATAATTTATTTAACTCAAGATCCAGAGAAGAACCCTACGGACCCTTATTCTGCAAGTGCTCGTAGTCCTACAGTTAATATTGTTCTCCTCCAAGATCTATCTTACACGACAACAATGATAGAATGTTCGAACCCAACTCCCGTATTAAGGCCAGTCAGAGCTTAAGCACGGTGCGTTACCTTTTTGATAACACACATCTGAGAAAGATGTATTTATAGCTGTATCCACGGAAACTACGCGGCTTGAGGTTGTCTTTGGTAAGGCAATAACCTGTACCTTCAATCCTGATCGACGAGAATACAATATATTATAATCCACTTCATTCATCCCCATACTGTTGGCTATATATAGCCCACACAGACAAGATAGAATGAATACGAATAGACCTAGCTGACGTAATATATCCTTGACCTGTCACTCCACTCAATAGATTACAGTACTTAAAGATCCAGGGACGGAGATCGAAAAGTATAGGAGCTCGAGAGAGTAGACGGCCCTGAGTTCCACGTAGACAGGGAAGCTATAATACTCGAGCAATACTTACGCATACACATCAAGAACAGTTGGAAGGTAGCGGCGTAGTGAGGCTTGAACAACAGCAGGCATCTAAGTCGGAAGACGTACTAATCAACAGACAATAAAGACAGCCCTATAACGCAAGCATCATGGAGACAGACAGCGATCACTCCCTTGAAAATATTAATTGCCGAGTCATTTTAAACTTGAGGCAATGAGACATTCTATTAGCTATGGCCTGCCACTCCCTTTTATACTCCTCTGGGATTTTGTGATCCCATTCTAGTTTGCTTTTCCATAATTTCTGGAGGAGTATGTTCCCTCGTATTACTACCGGTGATAATATACCGAGAAGATCGAATGCCGACGCTATATAATGAATAATCTTCCTTTTAGTGTCAGCTTCCGTCTCAAATGTTTGTGATTGTAGGAGGATGTATCTTCAACTTTGTCCCACTCCAACCCCAAAACCTCAATAGTGTTTTAATCAACGCCAACTTTATTTATCTTGACCTCGGCGTTCGCAAATTGTGAGTTTGAAGTTCATTCTCGTAGATTGAGACAAGCCTCTTGAAAGAGATCTCTTGATTGAAAAAAAAATCTTCCACCTCTTCTTCGATGTCAAAGGTCCCAAAGAGGTTGTCGACATAAATTTGTTTGAGGATAATGTCCTCGTAATCAGTATCTGAGTGTTGGACATGATGATGAATACAAGCAGCCAGCAAAAATAGGCTGCATTTGGTGCTGCATTTGGTGCTGCATTTGGTCAGAAATAAAACGGACTTAAAACGGTAAGTCACTATGGGACTTCTAACATCTGTGGGGTCCTTCACCCATAAAAAAAATGCATGGAGCTCTTGCCCCTAGGCGCATACGGATCCCAAAAAATGCCTTCTCTATGTCTGAAGAAGTGGCATAACTTCTTAAGCGGAACTTAAGGAGAATTTTACCTAAGTCCGTAATAAGAGAGGGACCACTGTGGAGACATTGGTTGAAGCTTGGATTATTAGAAGAACGATGGAAGACTGATCTTAGTCATGTGGTAGAAGAGGTTTTACGAACCCCATGAGGGGGTAAGTAATGCAGCTTTGCCTCAGGATGAATTGGGGTAGTGGGATTCACCTCTTCTATGAAAGTCCGAGAAAGCTGATCCCAATGACTTCAGAATACGTGTTAAGAAGTTCGGGATCAGATCTAAGTTTTTCAAGGATGGTGTAAAGTCGTCGCTTTGAAAGAGCGTAATTATCCGGGAGTGGAGGGTGATTGGAATGCCATGGTAACGGAACAATGTAACTCATATCCTCAACCCTCGCGAGTACGGGTGCCCAAATTATACGCGCAGGTACTCGTGGGTCATATTTTGCCCACACCATATTTATAAGCTTTTTTTATTTTTTGCCACTTTTTAGGTACGGATTATGTAATTCAGTCCTTTTAAAGTTGTTCTGTAGAGTTTTGTTAACTTTCATTTGTTTTTTTACTATTTTTTAAAAAAAGGTTTTTGAAAATGAATTTAAGTGGCGAACCTTGCCAGGAGTTTATCTTTTTTTATCACCATAACATTCAAATAAATAAAAAAATTGAAAATAAAAAAAAACTTATACATTAGAAATGTTGTTTAAATTGGCTGTTATATCCTTAAAGGATACGTACCTAATCTTAGTCCATTGGTTGAAGAGGATTTACGGACCCCATGGTGGATAAGTAATGTAGTTTCGCATCAGGATGAATTGGGGTAGCGGGATTCACCTCTTGTATGAAATCTCGAGAAAGCTGATCCCGGATGACTTCAGAATACGAGTTAAGAAGCTCAAGATCAGACCTAAAACGTTGTAAAGGCGTCGTTTTGAAAGAGCCTAATTATCCGGGAGTAGAGGGTGATTGGAGCGCCATGGTAACGAAACAACAAACCTTCCATCCTCAAAGGTGAGGTTTTCTCGGAATGATTCTTAAGTTGTTTTTCTCGGCTTCGGTGAATCGTTCATTTGGCAGGATGCCAATGTGTGATAGAGACCACAGTCGATCTAAGTCCTTAGTGGGGAATGAAGCTTCTTCTCCTTTCTTTTCTTCGGGCGCACTGGAAGAAAACTGCTGTTTCTCTACCTCCTCCTCATCGCTAAGTTCGGACGGAAAATGTTCCGCTCTAATTTCTTCTTCAAGTATTGTGGATGAGGGGTGGTGCTCCTTGCTGAAAGGGATTGTTTCGGGTCTAAAATCGTCATAGAGACGAACTTCGGCCCGAAACGTTGAAACGACTGAAACCTGTGACTCAGAATTGCTAGAAGCAAAGGGTAATTCCTCCCAAATTAATTTTCCAACATTAGTATCCATCAGGTTGATTACGCGGAAAGTCTCATATGACTTCAAATATCGGTGAAGAGCGTCACTGTCCACAAGAATCCCTATATCTGTCACCCGATCTCCAGTGGGATAAAGGTTGGCTAATTTGACATGATGTCTACGTAGCATTCTTGTCTTGACCAATCCAGGGATATGAATATCAGTGGGAAGGTGATCAACAACGATAACTGAGATGGGAATGGTGCCATCTTCCGTCTTAATTTTTAAAGTCACGACATCACGCGACATGGCGGGGCCATTTTGATCGATGCCGTTAATAGCTATACAAATTTTGGAGTGAGGAACACATTTGTAATTGCATTTCCACCCCACCGAGCGAGATTACCAGAACTGTGTTCGCGACGTTTGATTCATTGAAAGCCGCGCATTTTACAAGTATAGTCTTGGTCTCTTTAATAACAGATAGTTCTGTTAATGTTAAAAGCCAACTCCTCTATTTGCTGAGAGGAGTGTTGTCACATTATTCGAAGTCTCCTGAGGAGGAGACGCGGGTTATCTCTGTGGGGAAACGTTTGTTCTCTGGCTCTGGTTTTCATTTTGATGACAGAGCACTACATGATGATCTATTGCCTGACACTTAAAACAAGGCCCTTTGGTTTTTAAAGTTGGAGATGGTGTGGTTCAGTGGTTCAGAGCCAAACCCCTTTCACACCAACCTTGTACCTTAAAAACCTGTTTTCTCAATTCTGGTGTCGGAAGCAAGATACACTCCAAAGGATAATGCGGTATTTACAAAATCTACATATTATGACCTTGTCCCCAGTATTCTGACTGGTGGGGTCCGAATTTTGAGAAGGTTGTTTTGCAGAGTGGTATTTTGTTCACGTAGTAGTCAAAAATGTTAAAGCCTTAGGTTTGGCTCCTGTGAGCTTCTGTTTGTTTGCTGGTGATTGTTGTTGGGTGTTACTTCCTTTGGATGATTCCTTAGTCTCCTTAGTCCCTTTGGTTTCGGAAGAAATTTGTCTAGATGCTTCTAAAAAGAGAGATCTTGAACTACCATCTCCACGAAAAAGTCTAGAGTCCAATTTTCTTTAGCCTTGCCCCCAGGGCACTTTGTCCTTTATCTCATGGGGTATTTTCTGAGCTAGGAGGGAACCTAGAATGATTGAGCAACTTTTACAATCACCAACTATCACCTTATTTTTAAGGGATTCTACATAGCAGAACAAATCTGCTTTAAATTTATACAGCTCCTCATAATTATATTTAGGAGGGGATAGTCCAATTAATTTCAAAATTAGCTTCTCAATGACCTTGGCTTTGTTACCAAAGTCATTTTTAAGCTGCTTCAAAAAATATGGCAGATCTCTTCGACCTTTAAATAGCCGGAAACGAGTTTCAATGCGTTACCCCTTAAGCAATCGAAAAGGAGTTCTAATTTAATATTGTCTTTATAACCGTGACCATCCGATATAGTTTCAAAGGCCTCTAGAAATAGTTGGAATTCAAGTGAAGATTAACCATAAATTAATTAGTGGTAGCTTTTTAGCAGAAGGCCTGAAAATATCGGAGTTAGGATGGTTCCTAGAGCAACAAGAACTCCTCGTCGGGGAAGAAGTAGATGAACCTCTACTAGATTTCTTCATAGAGCTGAGATACTCAGAAACCCTATTCATTTGTTCTCTAATCATCTTTTGAATTTTAAAACTTGTGTATCGTCTTCAAGAAACAATGCGTTGTCCGAGGATTAGAGAATAATCGTATCCCTCTCGTCAAGTTTTAAACTGATACGGTCTAATAATTGGCTAAGACTAAGAATTGACAGGGGGGGAAGCATCAGGAGTTGACAACAGGTCGTCCAGTTCGGCCGCGGCATAACTGAGACGATCCCTTTGAGTTAGACGTAACCTTTAAGCGTTCCCTGAGCTCTCATGTTTCCGTTGAATCCACATTATCCAAATTAGAAATGTTCTCAACAGAGCTGTTGCTACCTAACACTGTTGCAGATTTCGGGATAGACAGAAGGTCTGTTGCAGTCGTCATAGGAGATTGTCTCGTCGTTTTCCTTGTGGTGTTTTTTTTTCCAAACGGACACTTACTGAATCGGAATTAATTCCCGTGGGGTCAGGCTCCTTTGCTCCCTTCGGCTTAGTCATAACCTTATTGTAATTTAATTAAAACCAAAAAATAAAAGTATACACAAAAATTAAACATGCGTTGCAAAGGTAAATTACGTTTTGTGCCTGCTCGTCAGACAACACGGCTACAGGGAGTGTCAAACATAAAAGGAGAATTATGCAAAAAAATAAAGGAAAAAAGGAAAAATTTAAAAACTAAAAAATAAAAGTTTATTTTAACAGATGCAAAATAAAAACAAAAAATATCTAAGAAAATGAAAGAGAAGAAAAAGAAGAGAGAGAAAAAAAGGGACTTCGAACTACCCTAACACTATATATAAGATATAAAAAATATCCTAAAATTTATATGTACAAAAGCATGAAAGAGTAAATGCTATAATAATAATAATAATAATAATAATAATAATAATAATAATAATATTATAATGAATAATAATAATAATTAATAATAATAATAATAATAATAATGCCATTTATAAAAATATTGTATTAAACGTATGCAAAACAACAAAATTTTTAATTTTAATAATATTAATAATAATAATAATAATAATAATAATAATAATAATTAATAATAATAATAATAATAATAAATTAAATTTTAATAATAATTATGAATAATTTAATTACCTTACTTCCTACTTCTTAAAATTCTTACTTCCTCTCTCCAGGAAGGATTCCTTCATCCTTGTCCCCCAGTCGCCGCAAGCATCTTTCTCCCAAGACGATCCCCCCCTCCGTGCCACTATTCCTGCTTCTCTTCCAGTACTCTCATTTTTGGTTAGCTGACATCTTTCAAAGAGTCCTCACCTACTTCCCGTCCATCTCTTCCTTCGATCTCCAAAAACATTTATTTTGTGATCTCTTCTTACCATTCCCATCTTTTTTTCGGCTTTCTCTTTAACTCCTTTCTCTTCAGATGGTTCCCCACCACCTCAATCTTCCCACATCCATCTCCCAGAACCATTTTTTTTCACTCCAACATTTCTTTAATTATTTCACACCTTTTTCTATCATTCCGCCCTTCCCTTTCATCTTTCTTAATGACCCTCATCTGCCGCACGTTGTATTTTTATTCCCTCTTCTTCTCTTTGCTGCCCCATGGTTCCGCTTCCGTTACAGCCAGTTCTGAGTCAGTTATTCTGTTAAAAAATCACTTTTACCCTCTATTCTATGTTTCTATTTCATCGTTGGGTATTACCGCTTTTCATAGCTAGCTCATACTGTTCCATTCTTCGCGAAATCTCTTCTCCACTTCCTCCCCTTCTGTTAAAACATCTTCCTTCCGAGATAATTGCAAGGTATTTACCGCTTTCACCTCCTCCTCTCTGCACCCCATCCCATCCTCATCCCCTTCCTCATTTCCTCCGGGTACTGTTAATATCTCTGTCTTCTGTACGGTTCATCTTCATCCCTGCTTTCTCCAAACTCCTCAGCAAACAACTCCACCACCTCTCGAATCGTTTCCTCTCTCTCGCTCCAACATGATAGTTCGTCTGCATATGCCATTATGTCCCCTTCCAATTTCTCCCCAGGTCTCTCCTTCACTTTCCCGCTTATCACCCCACCGGTCTATATAATATAAAACAGCAGGGGGGCGATTAAACACCTGCCATGCTTCACTCCTTTTCACCCTCAAACCATCTTCGTTCTCGCAATCTCAGTTTTCTAACTTTTAAAACTGATTTTCTCATACATACTTTCTATTGCCTTCTTTAATCTAACCTTCACTCCCCATAATTTCCTCTCCATAGCCTCTCCCCAAAGCCCAGTTTCCCTTTGCACCCCCGGAATCAATGCCTTTTGCAGATCAATGACGCTACAAAAGAATCTCTTACCCATATTTCCCAGCATCCTTTCTCCCCGAGACCATTCTCCCTGGTGTGAATTAAGAGGTCCGTCATTCCCCTCTTCCTCTTCAGTGGTGTTAAGTGCTTCGAGTCCTTTGCTCAATAACCTTCTCTCTCAAAACCTCCTCTCCCATATTCTTTCTTATATTTTCGCCAGATTGATCCATCAGTTGAAATACCTGATATTTAAATTATACAGCTTCCTGTATCCTCCTTTACCCCTTTATATATCCGGTATTATTATTAGTTAGCCCCACCTTTCCGCAACCACCCCCTTCTCTCCAACACTTTTTCATCAAACTGTGATTCTCCCTCTCAGTCCTCTCCTCCCTCCACCCCAACTCCTCAAACCACCCACTCCATCCTCTCCTGGAGATTTACCCTTTTTATCATCCTTTTTTTTTTAGCTTCCTCAATGTTCCACCCCGTTTTCTCTCCGCCTTCGCTCCTCTTCCTCCTTCCCCTCCTCTTGATCTGCTGCTTCTTCCTCTTGTTCTCTGGTATTTCTACAATTTGCAAAGACCTTCATAGATAATTCGGTCCATCTATTCATCTCTCTTCCGGTCTCACAAAAGAACTCTCCGTTTCTATCTTTTACATTTCTAGTTACGGTTTTTGGGTTTTCTATACGGCCTTCGCTTTATCTTAAATAGCTTTTTTCTTCCCTTCGCCCACATCTCTCGTTATTTCTCCTGCCATTCTCTCCGTTTTCATCTTTTTTGCCCTCCTCTTTATTCTCTTACTTTTTTGTGTAATATTCCCCCTTGCATAGAGAAGAGTGTCTGTCAATACATCAAGATGAAAGAATTTTACGGTATTCGCCGTCTTCGTTCCACCATGGTCTATGTCTCTTCCTAGTACCTCCTATCCATATTTTACCAAGAGTTTTCTCTGCCACTTCCTTGATGACATCATGCAAGTCTTTTGTTTTCTTCTCCTCCTAAGGTTTAACGATTTCCAGTTTCATAATTTCGTCTCATTCTTGTTTTGACAAGAACTCCAATCTGGCCACTATCTCTGCTTCCTCCATTTACTCTTTTTTATTGTTTATCTGTTAGAATGAAAATCATTTTACTGTTTGTATAATTCTTCAAGATATATATTAATACTATATCATTATATATATATATATATATATATATATAATATATATATATAAGTATATATATATATACTATATATATATATATTATTATATATATAGTATATAATTATATATATATATATATATATATAATATCTCAATGCTTCGGCACACACCAAACGGTTTTAAAGCTGCCCGTAGAACAAACGATAATTTAGAAAAAGTTCCACGAGTAGCGACAAATCCGTTCGGTATATAAAATATTTATCTCAACAAAATCTGAGAAACTTCCTGTTATACATGATCTCAAAATTTTAGCATTCATCGAATGATTAATAAAAAAGGTATCGTGATTTTTCATTTATGATTTGCCCAAAAAAAATATTTGTATCACGAATATATATATATATATATATATATATATATATATATATATATATATATATATATATATATATATATACAATTTCTTATGGACGCATATACTGTATGTGAAACTACTATATTTTCTATTCGAAGTACAACGAAATTTATATATCTAAAAAAAATTTATTGCGATATGTTATATGCAAATATTATATACAAATGCATTTTCAGTCTCAAATTTGCCAATAATTATTTTATGTTTTTTTTTTTATTACATTGAACTGCTATTTTGGGGTATAGCAAAAAATCCGGTGAGCATTTTATACTTTTTTCTCAATTTTATTTGTTTTACTATAGTTTGATATATGATTCACGCAAATATTATAACAGCTGGTAAGTTTGGGATGACTTTTAAGTTGTAGGAGAAAAAATGTTCATATTTATCCCCCAAAAAATGCTGATTAAAATGCTGGTTCATGAAATTTGGGAAGAAATTACGAAAAACTTAATTGACTTTTAGCAACTGTTATTAAAATAAATATTGTAGCTACCTTTCCTCTTTCGAATAATATAAAATTTACCCCCCAACAAAATCAAATCAGTTTCGTACCCTCAAACTTCCTATTGTTAAAAATAACAATTAGCTAGAATAAGTTTACATAATGCGAAAATAAATATTCACACACCGTAATTCACTAAACAGATGGCTGAATCTATCAAACAAAATGCAAAAATAAAATATGAGTAATATTTGGGTAATATTGTTTTAAAAAGCTATTATATTATACAGAAAATGCTTTAAGATAATAAATTAATATTATTGCAAATTATAATTCCTATATTTGATTCTTTTATTATTAATTGTACCTTAAAAATATAAATAAGAATATAAAATAAAATGATTATTTACTAACTTGAATATAGCAAAGAAAAGATTTTAATAACATTTTTATAACTTTGTCTCGCACACACAAATTGTTAAATTTTAAAAGCTGAAAAAGTTTTCCTTCAATGAAAATGTAACTATATTGCTGAGAACAGCATAAAATAGGATCGGAGATACCAATTCAGCTACTTTTCCGAGAATGAACGGCGATAGCGATACTGAAAAAGGAGGTCCGCTAGAAGTAGCGGTTGTACTGAAAAATCTTACAATTACAATATTATAAGATAATTTAGAATAATAATTAATAAATATATTATAGCTTATTATAATCTCTTATATCCCTGTGTGTTGGGGAGAAAGAATTGCCCACATCGTATATCCTGCGTGTCGTAGAAGGCGACTGAGGTACGGTGGTATTGGGTTGGCTGCCCACTACCACTTATCTTTTGCCAAGATTGCTAATGCATGCCTCGGAGAAGATCGTGATCGTCGTAAGCGGGCATCCATCTGACAGCGAAAATGTATGAATCGTATGGGTACCTGGAATGTCAGAGGAATAAGTGTTGAGGAGAAGAGCAGAGAGGTGATGGATGTATTTAGGAAGGGTAAATTTGATATGCTCACTGTAACTGTAACAAAGATGAAAGGAAACGGTGAAAATGAGTGGTGTGGTGTGAAATGTATTTGTGTTGGTGTAGAAATGAATGAGAGAGGGAGAGAAGGAGTTGCAATTCTGATGAGTGACTTGTGGTAACATGCGCTCATGGTAAGGATTTTGTGCGTATCAGTACTTGAATTGTAATGATTAAATTTAAGTTTGAAAAGGTCAAGGTATGTGTGTGGTTGTGACATATGGTCCATCTGAGGAAAATGTTGAAAAGAATGCGATTTTCTGGGATAATCTGAATGATGTTTTGAATGGGGTGAGTAGGAGCTTCAGATTGATTGTGTTGGGTGACCTAAATGTTTGGATAGGTAATAGAAAAAGGGGTGGTATAACAGGTGGCCTTAGGGTGTCGGGAGAAGATGAGAATGGTAGGAAGGTCATTGATTTATGTGACGAGAGAGAGGTATGTGTGTGAGTAATACTGTATTTTCTTTAAACATAAGAGTATTCATAAGTATTCTAGAGTTGGTGTAGGTAGAAATGATATCGAAATGAAAAGCATTATTAATTTTGTGTTGGATGTTAAATCAGTGAGGGGATTGTGCATATACCATATCATATATCGGATCATTATGTTTAATGTTGGATATAAATTATATCAATCGTTTGATGATTTTCGAAGTGCGGTGACTGAGGCTACTAAAACATTAAACGATCAAGAAGGTGTTAAATCAAAACCTTTAAATTTTAATGCTCTTTCATTAAAAAATGAATCTGTAAATAATAAAAATGTAAAAATAAAATCTCAATCAGAGAATGAGGCAAGTTCAGGTAAAATATTTTATGAAGGTGTAAAATCTATAACTTCAGTCTTTACAGCCTCTACTGTAATGACATGTAAATTATGTTCTCAAAATGGCCATACTATTTCCAGATGTTCCAAATATGCTACCAATAAAGAAAAATGGGATCGTATAAAAGAATTAGGGTATTGTAAAAAATGTACAGGTAAAATCATATGAAAACAGTTGTACAATATCTCTTGATCCTTGTAAGAATTGTGGTATATGAGAAATCATTTAATATTTTCTTTGGCTTTAAACAACTTTCAGAGGTAAAGCTAAAATTTAAGGATCCTAAAGTAACAAGATAATGGGAAACAAGTAATAAAACAGTCAAGGGTGTTAATTTACTTCTATTGGAGGTAATTCAATTCTTCTTCCATCATTACAGTTACCAATTGTAACAATTTGGGTGGTGAAATAAAGGTGAGAGCACTTATAGATTCTGCGAGTCAGGACAATTACATTGTTAAGGATACAGTAGAGTCTCTAGGTGTTACCACTAAGGTTATTGAGGAAACTTTAACAGTTAGTGGTTTTAATGCTCAATCTCAAAGCCATGTTTTGAGGTTGCAAAATTTTTTTATTAAAGATGTTGAATATCCCATTGAAGCCCTAGTTGTTGATAACATCCCGGTAAAATTTAAAATTAAAGAAGTGTCAAAACTAGTTACTTCCCTTGAACTTAATGGTTTTAAATTAGCAGAGAATTATGATTCTGAAGTAGTAACTGATTTTAATGTAATTTTAGGAGCCCCTAGTATTAAAGAACTAAATTTAGAAATTATTAAAATTAATAATGCTATGGCTTACAAATCTAGGTATGGTGTCATTTTGCAGGGTATTCCCTCAGATTATCATTTTAAATATGAGACAGCCTTAAATTAATTACAGAGAGTTGTGTAGCTACTATCAGTGAAAATGATGAAAATCTAGCTGAAAATATAGGTCATTTCAGCAGTCTGGAAAATCTAGGGTTATTCAAAGATGAAAAATTTACCACTAATGAACAAAGAATAATAAAAAATTTTAAGGATAATGTTCAGCTGAGTGAGGAAAGTATATCAGTAAAAATTCCATGGAAACCTAATCATAATATAAATGATTTAACTCCTAATTTTGATTATGCTTATGGCAGGCTTAATTCTCTTATTAAAAAAATTAAAAAATAATAATTTATTAAATGAATATCAGAATATTTTTGATTTACAATTAAATGAGGGTATCCTTTATGAAATTCCTATTGATAAAATAGATCATAAAAAAGGCTATTTTCTTCCTCACTTTGCTGTAATTAGGAATAATGTTCATACTACTAAAATTAGAATAGTGGTGGATCCATCTGGTAAAAAATATGATGATGACAAGGCTTTAAATTGATTTACTTGATAACTGTCCATCCTTGTTACCACATCTTGCTAGGTTGTTTATATTTATAAGACATGGTAGGTACTTAACCATTGCTGACATAGATAAGGCTTTTTTAATGTTACATCTTTCTAAGGAAGATGATAAAGATGCTCATAAACTATTAGGGATTAGGGACTTATCAAAACCTTTAACTAAAAATAACTTAATGTGTCTCAGGTATAATAGAGTAACATTTGGCAATAAAACCAGCCCATTTCTTTTGCAAGAGTCAATTAAATCAATTTTGGAGTCAAAACAATCTGACTTGGAAGACTATTTTTCCAATCGGTTATATATGGATAACCTTATGATAAATAATGATAAAGTAGAATCCATACAGTCACATTTTGAAACTGCTATTAATTATCTAGAGCCCTATGGTCTTCACCTTTATGAATGGGCTTCTAACAGTCCTGAAGCAGAGTTAATGTTCAAAAAATAAGGTTTGTTTTCTTCTGAAGATCCTCTTTTCACTAAACTTCTAGGTTATTGGTGGAATAGGAAAGAGGATTTAATATCCTTAAAGGAATGTGACTTAGATAACAAATGTAAAACTAGAAGGGAGATTTTGAGTGCTATACAAAGTATTTTTGATCCCATAGGCTTTATTGCTCCTTTAGCTTTTAAACTTAAGCTTTTAATGCAAAATCTTGTTTGTGAAAATGCTTCATGGGATGAAGAAATTTCCCCAAAATTAAAAAAAGAGTGGAAAATGATTTGTAAAGATTTTTCTAAGGTTAAAAATTTAACGTTTCCTAGAATTGCATCAATTGAGTCAGATATTGAATTTAGTCAGTATGATTTACATGTCAATAGCGGTTTTGGTTAGTAAGGTTGGGGTAAATGGATGGTAAGGTTATATAATTGGTCAAATTTCAAAATTTAATATATGCACCAAAATAAATATGAAAAAATGTAAAAATTATTCAATTTGTCAACTTGAGTTGTTAGCCATCTGTTTAGGCGTTTATGTCATTAAATATTTAATTGAAACCTATAATAAAAATGGTTCATTTTTCAGAACTACTATTTGGACTGATTCCTTGGTTTGTGCAAACTGCTTAAATCAAAAGGACTTAAAAATTAAATCTGTATTTGTTAGCAATAGATTTCAAGAAATTCAAACTAGTTGCTGTTCTTTTCCCTTTGATATAAGCTTAAGACATGTTTCAGGTGTAAATAATCCTGCTGATTTGTTGACTAGAAATCTTACCACCAAGAAATTTCTAAAGTATAAGCAATTTTATTAAACTGGTCCTTTATTTCTTAAAGATCCAAAATCCCTTCCTAATACAATTCTCGTAAATTTCAATTCAAAACTTAGCATAAATTCTTTACTTCAAACCACTAATGATTTACCAGAACCCCAAGTAGAAAGTCATACTGAACCGTTATTTAACATTGAAAGATTCTCAAATAGGAATAAAGTCCTTAGAATAACGGGTTATGTAATCAGGTTTATTAATAATCTAAAATATTTTAAAACTAATAAATATAATCCTCAACCTAACCTTTCTATTGAACAACGTGTAGAAAAAATAAATTCAAATAATTCATATAATAAAGTTGCAACTGAATTTTGGATAAAGTATTTCCAAAAGAAATACTTTTCCCAAGAATTGACAAATTTAATAAACTTAAATCAAGGTAGACCTATTGAAGACCTAACCAATCTTCAAAAGGATCTAAAATTATTTATGGATGATAATAATATCATTCGTACAATGGGAAGGTACAGGTATGCGGGAACTATACCTTATAATGCAAGGTACCCCATCTTGCTGCCGAAATGTCATTTTACTAAATTAATAATAATTGAAACTCATAATAAAGCTAAGCATGCAGGTTTATCTGCTACTTGTAACTTAATTCGGCAGGAATTCTGGATACCTCAAATAAGGTTCTTTGTAAAAGGTATATTAAAAAAGTGTATTTCATGTAAAAGGTATTTTGCTAAAGCATATGAGGTACCCACTGTTGGTCCCCTCATAAAAGAAAAGAGTGACTATGAACACCCATTTTAAATTACTGCCATTGATTATGCTGGGCCAATTTTATTAAAAGACCCAGAAGATAAAAATAATAAAATTAAATCTTATATATTATTATTTACTTGTTGTAATACTAGATTTACCAGTCTTTATGTGGTTTATGATCTGACAACAGAGACATTTTTAAGGGAACTTTACCATCTTTCCCTTACCTAATCTCAACCCAAAAAAATAAACTCTGATAACCAGTCTACTTTTAGTTATTTAAGTGATTGGTTTCATAATTTTAAAGTGCAAAATTATTTGCAAGAAAATGGTATAACTTGGCAATTCACAGCTAGCTACTCTCCTAGAACTCTAGGAATAGCAGAGAGAATTTTAGGGTTAATAAAAAGATCATTGTACACCTCCCTTAAGTGTACACCTCCCTAAAGTAGGTAATTTCTCCACTATAGTAAAAGAAAATAATGCAAAACAAATGTACCTCCATTAACTTATGTCAGTTCTAAAGAAGACTCTTCTTATGATGTACATTACCCTTTTAAATTTAATTCTTTTGGTCGGATATTGGTAAAATACAACTTTTTACCACTGCCTGGAGTCAAAGTTTTCTTCTACTGATGTAGGGGAAATTGTTGATCCTAATTATATTTCTGATGATCAAATCTATTGTTAAAAACTTTAAAAACTTTATAAACACAATTAAAGTTTATAAAAATAATGGAGAGATGAATATCTATTGGGCTTAAGAGAGAGAGAAGAGAAAAATCAGCACAAACTAATTACTAAAACACCTAAAATTGGGGAATTGTGTTTTTGCTAAATGAGTCAAGTAAGCTTCCAAAATGTTTTTGGAAGTTAGCTTGAATTACTGATGTTCCTGCTGATGACAGGTATTGTCAGACATGTGACTGTACAAACAGGACAGGGACATTAGTCAAAAGACATGTGTATAATCTTTACCCATTGGAGATTCCTATTGACGACCTAACCCCAGACTTACAAAAAGATGACATTACTTTACCCAAAAATGACTCTCCTCAACAAGACCCTCAACAAGATACTCAAATAAGACCTAAAAGAGCTGCGGCTGTAAAGTTTCAAAATAGGATTAAAGACCTATTGAAACATGACTTAATTTAACTCTTTAAGTATACTGGAGAAAGATTTTTGTAAATAAATAAAAAAGGTAACTCAGCTAGGTAGCAGTTTTAGGTTAAGTTTTAAAAAAAAATAAATAAAAAAAAAAAAATTTCATTTATATTTTTTTTTATTTTTGAGGGGGAGTGTTGAAATTTTGAATGGTACTAAATTAAATTCTCTATATCATTCTCAAATTGGAATCCAGTCCAAAACCTATAATATAAATCTAAAAATTAATAAAAATCTAACCTTAAAATTCATAAATTGAGCTATAAATATGCCTCTGCAAAATGCTCTAAGCCTGATGCAAAAAGGGAAAAAGCAACAACCATCTAAAAAATCTCAATTCATTTTGAGAGAGCGAAAAGAAAAAGTTTTTTGGACGCTCTGTCTGCTACCCCTTAAAAGTAATTTTTTTCTATGAAGGAAAATGACCTCTGTGTTTTTTTTTCAATACTTCAATATCCTGGATGAACTGTCTTTCTTCAGAGAGGGATCCCTCCTCATCCGATTGAAGTACTACGCAAAAAAGGCTTAAATAGATGCTTCAGCGCATTACTTGTAATAGCTCCCGTTTTTTTGAAGGTAAGAGAAGTTTGCTTAGGCATATTGTTTTATCTTTAATAATATTATTTGCTTCCTTTACCTCTCCCCATAAGTGAGGTTTAATTTACTTTAACTTGCTAAAAAAAATAAATAATTTTATAATGATTGATGCTTCCAGTGAAGTACGCTAAAAATTTTCTATAATCTGTATACATGGTGACAGTCTTGGTCCCACTATAATTCCGACACCATGCTTTCTTATTCCTTCTCTCACTCCACTATACATCAGAACAAATCCTTCTCCCATCTCTTTACCCTCTTCACATCCCCTCACTCTCATCTCCGCCATCCCCAACATATCTATCTTCCTCTCTTTCATGATATCTATTATCTCCTCCTCTTTTTCTTCATAGGTAACCACATTTATCGTGGCACACCTATAATTCTTGAAAGTGTTTTCCTGATTCCTAGTCCGTAAATCTCGCAGAAGACGTCGTCTAAAGTTCGGTCCGGCTTCCGAGACTTGCGCTTGAGTTCTGCAATCAGTTTATTTCAGGAAGCGGCTTGAGAGGCCTATCCTTATCTAGCTATAGCTCTTTTTGTCGAGGACACCTCCTGGTGTCCTCGTTGCCCTGGTTGCACGACGGGGACGCGGAGTTCGACTTTGCACCCCATATATATATATATATATATATATATATTATATATATATATAATATATATATATATATATATATATATCATTATATATATATATATATATATATATATATATATATAGATTAGTTGCCCATAGTTTGTAAAGTAATTTGTATTATTGTTTATATTTAAGATTATTCATTTTCCTTGTAGCATTTAATTTAGTTTTAAGTTCATTTTTTTTCGTTTTAATTTATAAATTGTTAGTTACTTAAATACCTGATAATACTGTAGGCCATTATAGGCTTTTTTTCAAGAATCAAGCATCAAGTTTCCTTAGTCTACTGAGGAATTACTAAAGAATGTCTTCCTTTTTTTGAGATCTAGGTCTGCCTGTATTTTGCTTCAGAGCACTGTAAGGTTTACCTTTCAGAAGTAATCTTACTGCATAGTCGATCTACCGATTATAATTAATGGTCTGCCGTGAATAGGAGATTGAGTCTATTCTCTCAAAACATAGGGTCTACCATGTGCTGGCTGGCAATGTCTGGTCTACCATTCAGACCTGAGGTTAGGCTACTGATCACATTGAGTTCACGGTCTACAGTGAATGGAAAGCGAGTCTGCTCACTCTTAAATATGAAAGGTCTACTTTGCAGGTATGGTCAATCACATACTTATAGCCTACTATCTGTATTATCTACAGCCTACTGTAGATAAAGGTGAAGGTCTACCTTCTCCTTGTACCAAGTCTACTTGATTACTCTCTGATTAGTCTACTGATCAGTTGAGGGTCTATCTACCGATCTTTTTTTTTTTTTTAACGCATTTAGAATTTCCATACTATCAACGAAGAGAAAACTGATCTTAAACCAGGCTACCATATTTTTCCGTGCCTGTACGGCTGTAGTCCATATCTTGTTCTAAGCTAGATATCCCCTATAGTGCATCTGCATAACCAACACGCGGTCGCACCCGACTATTACATGACGACGAACTATTGAGCGCTCCTTCGGTCTCTCCGGCTGTACTAAGATGTGTTGAAGCAACATCCCGACACTACTTTAGCGTGCTCTATATCTGCCTACAATTATGGGACTATCATCCTTTTTTGTTAGCCTATCGGGGCGATTTAGTTATGCTAATTCTTCCATGGTCAAAATTTACCTGTCATATTGTTGAGACTATTTTTTTTTGTAAGATGTGGTAGTAATAAAAATAGCTTCAGGCAACCTTAGGACTAGCAGTTATAGGAATATAGCCTTTTGTATCTCCAATGCTCCTGATTTTAAGGTAGGTACTCTTACCGAAAATTTAATTTCCTGTATTTGATCATATTGTGTTATATTATTATTTATAAAGTATCATCATTCTTCTTTCAAAACTGATAACAGTTGTGCTGATTTTTTCTTTTTTCTGGTAAGCAGTACGCTTCAAGTGCAGGTAAGAAGGAAAATGTTCCTTCCTCTATCTTGATGGGACATTGCGTTTGCTCGCGTGTATTCTTTATTTCTCTACTCTACCGGACTGACCTCGTAAGTGATGTCGATTGCGAATTAATCTTTCTCTTGAACTGAGCGAACTTTGAAAAATTACACCTCTTGTTTCTCGTTATTATAGGCTCACTTGCCGTAAATTTGAGCAGGTCTGCTTTATTATCTTCTTAGGACTCGCCAACCTTGCGAGGGAATTGCGGAAGATTCAGTTACGCGGTCGAAATCGATCCGCTTGCTCTTTCTAACGCGTGTTACAATGGGGGTGTCCGTTTTCGGTTGCCACTAAGGGTTATCTGATTCTTGTCATCCTGATAAACTGGTTTTATTTTAACGATACAGTGTCATCCTTTAGCTCATTCGAATGTTACTTATATACATATCTAGATTCGGTTACGTTTCCTTAAAGTATCTGTAGGGACAGGATTAGATTCGGTTCGAGATTATGAATTTCGTTCGTTATTCAGCGATGAGATAGGTTATAAGGTCCAGAATTTCTTTTAGACTTCGTGCTATAATGTGCACTTCACGGAGTTTATAGTGATTCGGTAAGTGTTTGTAAATGTTACGGTTTTCGTCACGTGTAATTAGGGTTGTTAGGTTTGTTGAAATGTTAGCAAAATGCAGTCGAGAACGCCCGGTCTGTTCGGTTATGCGTCTCATGAGTTCGGTTGCGACCCTGGAGTGGCGGAATCCTGGTGTAGGTTGGTTCGGTCTTAGGTCTCGGTCTCACGCATGGAAGTATCGCGCTTCGCGGTGTCCGGGCGTTATAGGTTATAACGGTTTGGTTAAGGCTCTCTTTCCGCCTTGTTCCGTTTATTTGCGCCCGCGCCCTGCGCCTCGAATTTATCATTTTCTTGCTCCGATTATCATTTAACACCGTTGTAAACGTTCCGCCATTTTACCAATCATCTGTCTTTCCGTTTTACTTTTTTTTTCTTTCTCTTTCGTCCCCCCTCGCACAATGAGTGTGTCAACCTCCCAAACGGTATTCTTCTCCCTCTGAAAACTTAATTTGGGGCCCCACTACGGGGATTCCATTGAGTTTAATAATGGTTATAATCGACAAAATTGCGTGTTTTCTCTTTCTAACAATCTTTCTATTATGTAAATTAACCCGGCACAAGAGCATCTCTAATTTCATCCCACTGTACTGGTGGCACGAAAACTAGGTTCGTTTGCATAAAAGAATTACCTTAAAATGATTTCTCGTTGTACAAAGAACATTCCTTCGTTTTAAATTCGTAAGATCGATAACATTGTGTTTCTAAAGTAATATTATCGAATTTAGCTTTTTAAACAGGAAGATTTGAAATATTTTCCTATTTATTTCACACCAATATTATATTTCCATCATAGGATATATTTCTAATAATGGATGCTTCTTCTACGTTCACTTCTGAATTTGGTTTCTTCTCTAACTTACGGATTTTGAGTAGTAAATTTATCTTCTTACCTGTAGAGCGAGCTGAGATTACTATTGAAAAGAGGAATTCGAATTAATAGTCTGCGCAACCTTTATGTACTATTATCTTAAACACTTTATTATTATCTGTTAATTATATCTAGGGTATTGTCACTTTGTGCTAGCTTAATTCTCCTTCTATAGAGTATCAAATTATTCAATAGATTGGAGTGTGTTTATAATTTGATTATATAAAAGTAGTTGTTGACAACCAGGTTGTACTAATTCATTTTCTTCGATCTTTATTTTTTTTTTAATAGTAACTTTCATATCATATATATGCTTCACTGAGTCTTAGTCCATATCTATGTTATAAAGTATCGGATATCGTTCCATATTTCATTAATATGATACTTATCAAACTTAAATTTTTTGAAAATATTCACTTTTGCTGAAAATATTTAATAAATTAAAAAACCGTATTCACAGGAGTAACGTAGATTTAGCAACCACTCCTCGAGAAACTTCAGGAAGTACGTGGCCTTAAAGCAACCTTGTACCATTTCTCTTTCTTCTACAACCCCATAAATTCATAAATGTATTATTGGCATCCCCATGTTGTTCATAATGCCCTCAAAAATATTATTATTTATTATTATTATTCAATAATTATTATTAATACAATAAATAATTAATTATTGATTCATAATTTTAATTATTTTTCACAATCTACAATAGTCACACTCGGTAGTGAAATATGAGATTATATTATTACATCTTATCGATATTATAATAAATTAAAATTAAATTATTTACATATTCGTAAGGAAATAAAAATGGACGGTTCATAAAAAGAGGAAGTTCGGCTACTTATATCTGTAACAATATCACACTCTTATCATCTCCATACCATCATTCTCTAATTCTATGTAATAAATTATCATCACGCGTGTATCATATAATACACATGCTTTTTCCGCGACTCGCGTAAGTAACTTACATTTACTGAACCGGCGGTGTCTTTATCGTCGGCTTCGCACCGGGTCCCGCTGCGGAGCGTAATGCGTTTTGCTTCAACGTGATACTAATAATCCTTATAAATTGATAGTCCGAATCTTCTTGACTCATTATCATCTTATTATCGATGATGCTTCATTATCATATATATATTATACTTTTATCATAAAGTAATTACCGATGAAATGTTAATATATCTTCTTAATCCTTTGAGGCCTCCTCTAAATAATTAATAATACTCTCTGCTTGAATGTAATCTATAATATTCTTCTATATATCTTTATATATTATATATATCTATCACCATATATAAAATCTATTAGATTCTATAGCCGTATTAAAAATATAAAGACCTATATATCTTACTTTAACCCTTTTTAATAAGATCAATAATCCATTCGTTGCGCTACAGCTTAAATTTCAAGCATATCATTATATATAAATAAATGAACTATTTGTAAATTTGAAGTTTCAATAAAAAATATGTAAATTTTAGGAGTGATTAAAAGCAAAAACAATAAAAGTAATTACATTAATATATGACATACACCTGTCTCAAGATACAAGTCTTTAGAACGATCATAACTATATAGATAACAATAGTTAATTTCAAAAGACAGATAAATAATACATCATTACGTCTCATATCCTAGTAGAAACTATCATATACTATAACATATCTAACATATATTTAATAATATCTCTAGTACGCGTATATCATTATATCTAACATCTATTATCGGTATTATAATCATCTTCTTCTTTATTAGGCATACTCTATACTTCATCTAACTGACTCTCCTCATCAGGTATTGCTTTTAGCCGAACACTGTGGTATTCGTAGTATTCGGTTCTTCGGTTACATTAACATTTCTATCATGTAAACAGAATTATATGGTACGTCTACTTTCCAACTTTTTTTTTTGTAATACGCTGTCTTTCTGTCTATTACCTCCTGACTTAAAATATTTACTAAAAACATCCTTCACCGAAATAGGTACCTTGCGCGAGCTTCAAGATCTATCGTCGTCAAGTTTGAAATATTCTCTATCTCATAAAAATAATAATAATCTAATACTCCTTAATACTCGGAGTAAAAGCTAAATCATGTAATTTACAGTAATTAAGCATTGTTATTGTCTAAAGCAATATAATGCACAAGACGGTACTTTATTATTTCTTTCTTGCTTGATCTCTGGTGGAATATTTACTCACCCTTTTGCATGAACTCTTCTGTTAAACTTATATTAAAATTTGTCTGTTGCTTCTAGTCTGTTATTACCTTTGGCTAACTACTTGCACCGCTGGTAATTTTATTGGATTTGACTTAAATCAAGACTCATCGGGAAGTATTAAACCTATAAATTTAGCGAATTCATTTCTCTCCTTCTTCTCCTTCCTCCATTATATGTTCATCTTTTGGCGAAAAATGCATACGAGCGGCAATTTTTTTTTTGCTTTGGTGAGTACAGGAGCGAACTAAACACTACTAAACCAAACATTTCAAAATATTTAGACTTTTAAAATAGGTAGTGTCCATTGGAGAGTGAGTACTCCTATTCGTATTAAATTTTAGGTGCAGAACGCATAACTGATCCTAAGAATTTACTATCGACTCTGGCAACTCGAACGTACATTAACATTACAATTTTTCCGCCTTCAAGTAGAACTACCGAACGCCATGGATTATTCACTGCCTTCTGCTCTCTTCGTTCAACTGCGAATACAGGGAGTCAGTTGGCCCACATTTAAAGTAAAAATTAAACGTACTGATCTTGAATATCCATAATCTTAATTGAAACAATATTCTTCATTGAATTTGTTGCTAAATCAGATATCTGCATTTACAAGAAAAACGTCTCTGCATAGAATTTGAATAATCTTTCTGGTTACTTTTTCCTCATGGACGAAAAATATTTTTCAGACTTTTAGCCCTAAGAAACTTATAAAGAGCGCTTGTCTGAGAGACTATTGTACTCTACTTAGGTTTCTTTTACTTTTATTTTTTATTTTTATTTTTTGTAATTAAGCAATGGGCTCAGAATAGTCGCTAGACTCGCCGCTTTATCTCAACATAATTAATCGGCCAAGGCTAATTATATCTTCACGCTAAACAAACTTTGCTCTAATTTAGAAACTTATGTAATATCTGGGAGATTTTTTCGCATCTCACAACCGTAGTACCTTTCCACACACTACACACTTTATTTATCATCACTTGTACTTTAGTCTAAGAGTTGAAGAGAGCGGTATTCAGTTTCGTCTAACTTCTTTGTATAGAGAACTCAATAGAGGTCGCGTTGATCACTCTGGGGATATTTTGTTCTCAGTAAATGTTTCTCTCGAGCTTGACTTTGGATGTATACAACTGGTTAAATAGAGTGCGTGTAATATTGTACCTACAAATTACCTTTCTAATCTGTAGAAGCAAGAGTCTACCATGACCTATCGATTCCCTAAATATTGTTCGAAATGCTTAGCTTGGTTTTCTCTACGATTTTCCAACAATTGAACGATTGGAAAGATTAATTTCTTCTAACTCTTCTTGATTAAGAAAGGCGGCTTCCGGATACCAGAATGGGCCCCCAACCCAAACCCCCTCGGGTGGGGAAACTAATTAATTATTCCCCACCCCCTTCTCGTATTTTGGCCCATAGCTGCTTTTCAGCTGTTGGTGATCTTAATTGTGGGAGCAAAGACATTATCAAAGTTTTGGTAAAGACTAGACCAAAAGACTTGATTCAAAAAATTTCCTCTGGCAAGTATTTTAATTATTAATTCAGTAGCAGATCTTCTCCCCATTAGATAATACAATGAAGATTTTTCTTGGATTTTATCAAATACTCTTCATAATAATGAGGTTTCCCTCTTTGTTCATGTCCAATTCCCAAAATTTTATACTGTGATCTCGGCTTACCTACGCTTGTGATGGTTGGTTCAATCCTTATCGACTCTTTATTCAAAGCATCCAAGCTCGACTTCGTATATTTTAATTGTAGTGAAAGAAACCTTAATTACAATCTTGAAAATTAAATTAATTCGACTTCGTAACCCGATATATCTTACACATATAACTATATAAATAATCCAATTCTTCGTCATGTTTCTTTAAATGCATGTAAATAAATTTGTAGGAAAATAAATTGTTTTCTCAACACATGAAAGTATATAATTAATTTATTCTCCAACACCCTAACTAGTTGATACATTGACCAATTATAATTTGGGATATCGTCAACCTTAGTATTGAAGGAAATATATATCGTATTTATTAGGGGAAGTTCCGAAATACTCCTTACGCACACATATTCTGATTTAAGTGAAGGAGCTAGACGAGAGAATAAGTCATCTTCTATAAACTGTATGGATGTTGTGGAATCTTGGAGAGTAAATGTTGATTGAGTTACGTATGTTTATAATACGAAAGTGAAACAGAATTCAGAAGCACATATTTATAAAAAATTTAAGAGCTATCCCATCATCCAGAATGAGTGAAGAGAACTTCAGAAAAAAAGAAAATTGCATAAGTTTAAAGCATATTTCATGTAGTATTTGATTTTTATTTTTCGAAAAGATATTTCATGTATTGTAGACTTTAATAAATAATTTATGATTTATTAATTCAGTTCCCCCTCCCAGAAAAAAAGAACATGAACATATTTAAAGATTAGTTCATGTATATGTGAGACTTGGCCTATCTATACACATGACGTATAATTTTATGAGACAATGTCACCAACAACTGTTGATGAACAGGATATATCACATGCATTCATTCGCTTGGGATATGGTATAGAGAGGTAGGCTAAGGGCGTTCAAAATAATTTTTTTTGACTGAAACTCTGTACGCATACTTCACGTGGTCATATTACATAGAAAGACATAATTACTTCATTTAAACTCATTTCTTATATTCATAGTTGCATCTAAGTGGCACCTATTTCTAAAACTCTTATTAGGTGTAACGTTTTCAAACAAATGGATATTTCTAATTTCATGCTTATTAAACGTGTTGCATTCTTTGCAGCCACATAGGATCACGTGAAAATTCTGTTCCGTCTGCCTTCAATGTTAAAATGTTAACTTTATGAAATTACGTTAGGCTTGATATTAAATGGGTTTTCTTCCCTTTTACAAGATATTTCCAACTTAAATACTATAGTTCTTGAGACATGCCTAATATCGTGAGATATTATATTGCGAATGGTTAGTTATTTAACTTACCTGGAAGCTCTCACAAGGTACTGAAATCTTTCCGACATTAAAACTCTCCTCACAAATGTTATATTTACATTCATCTCACTGTTGTATTCAGTATAGAACATGCGGTCTTGTAAATACTTTTTTGAAAAGGTCTTATTTCCTAAAATCTGTATTATATATATATAATATTATATTATATAAATATATTATATAGATAATATATATATTATAATATATAATATATAAATATATATATATATATAATTATCAGAGGGTGGGCACGTCCGTCTTTATCGCTAGGTCGCTCCGAGCGGACTAGCCAGAAAGGTGCGGACAGCGAGGTGCGGAGTCGTCAGAAAATTAGCGGACTTGCACGTGCGGATTAAAAAAAGCTTCCGCTCTTTTGTTCCGCACCTTTTTAAAAAATGAAAAAATAGTTTACTTATTTTAAGAAATCTTTTTATATATATAAAGAAATATAATTTTATTTAAGTTTAATAACTAATTATACTTTAGTCTAAGACTTTATTGTTTTTTAATAATTAAATCATCCCAAAACCAAGTCTAAACATCCTTAAAGGTACATATATTAATAAATAAATTTAATTGAATTTTAAAGACTGAATGGTATTACCCTCATGCTATTATTTAATTATTATATTATTACTATAATAATAATAATATTTAAATCAATTCTGTGTAAAACCAAATATATATTATATATATATAATATATATATATATATATATCTATATATATATATATATAATTATATATTATAATATATATATATATATATATATATATTATATATATATAA
>JABUQX010006547.1:5000-12500 GCA_015478945.1 Trachelipus rathkii | reverse complement strand
GTTAGAAAAACAAAGTAAGTTTTTACTCTATGTAAAGCTAAACTATGAACATAACTAGCTTTACATCACACACACAAACCAGACAAATAAACAGCTATAATTAACAACTTAGTCAATAAAGCCGAACATATGCGGGATTTTTACATTAACGATAGTAAATAATTTACAAAAAATTTTATCATAACTTACCTAATCATCTTACCTAACGAGTAAAGACGACAAGTAAAGTTTTTTTACATTTATCATGTATATTTAGACAAAAATATTATCATAACTTACCCAAAATAACATTATCTCTTTTTTAGACTTCTCCCCCTTTCAGAAAATATAAGTCATAACATGAATGATTTTTATGCATAACCATTTTGCATAATGATTGCGATACTATTATATTTGACCGCGGTAGAATACGAGCTAATGTAGCAGTCAACATTCGGTTACGATAAATTATAAAGGAACACATGTGGGGAATAACGAAACTCCTCGTGAAATATATCAACAACAAGCGTAAGAGATGCAGGAGATGTCATCGTATAAACCAACTACGAAAACTTCCATACTGAAGAAATAGTGTTAAGCAACCGCTTAAAATGTAATGAGATTTCTTCTTTAAACCCATCAGAAGAAAAGTAAACAAGAATACAGTAAGAACGAGCCATATCGTTAAAAGATATCTATTCTCGAGACGACAACAACAACAATAACATTAGCACAAAAATAAGTTCTTTATATACTGCTAACGAATATAATGCTAACGTAACATTGTTTCACATTAATTAAAGTAACATATGCTTATCAGAACTAAGATAATTGTACAATGACAAAACCTAACACACCTAACGCACGAATAAATGCTAACATAAACAAAGTTCCATACTTAACAACAGTGAAAGTACGTTAACGCAGCGTAACAAACGTAACCGTATGTTCACACACTTTTTCCAGCATATCTCTAACATTTCATTGTTAATTTTTACATTAACAACTATTGATTTACGTCGTATTTCGAGTATCATTTCGATAAGCATAGCACAGAAATGAGTTTCTTTATATACAACAACGAATATATGTTAAACGATAACAAGGTTTTCACATTAAATAAAGCTAACATAGCATCGACTGAACTAAGAAAAAAATGTACAACGACGAATCTATAACAACTTAAACATGAACTGTTAGCATTAACAAAGGTTCACACTTAACACCTGTAAGTAAACTAACTATGCTATACAAACGTAACTATTCATGTTTTCCCAAGCATTATCTCTAGCATATTGTAACATAATGTTACTTGAACAGGAAAATTTAAGCAGAGAATTTATCATAACCTTGCTTTAATTATCATACAGACCAACGAATTAACTGTAAACATAAAAAGTTTTATCCAAACATAACACAAAAATAGTCTTATACCAACTCGGAATATTGCTACTTAAACAACGTTTTACATGTAATAGAGCTAACATACATAACCTGAACTGAAGAATATAGATGTACACGAAAACGTAACACATCAACGTAAGAATTAAAACTACTAACAATTAACAAACGCTTCGCACTTAACAACAGTAAAGTACTTAAACTTCGTACAAAACGTAACTATTCACACTTTTTCAAACATCTCTAACATATAATTGTTAATTTTACATTAACATCGTAAATATTTTAACAAAAGTTTAGTCATAAACCTGTCTAATCATCATACTGACCAAAAGAATATAATGCTAAGCAAATGTTTTACATCAACCTCGTAATATTTAACAAAAAAGTTATCATAACATTGTCTAATTATATCATATCCCAGCGAATAATTGGAACATAACAAAGTTTTTAACCAACATAAAAAAATAACAAAATTTATCCTAATAACATAAAAATAAGTTCTTCGAATAAATATCACAGTAAACGTAATAGTTTACTGATTTTAAAGCGGTAAATCGTAAATCAGTAAATGAAACCACCCATCCTGCAGTCCCCTACCCATCCCACCAGCCTGTGATCTATTGAAGCTATTGATTCAAGTCAATTTCGAGTATGCATTTTGGATAAACATGAACAAAAAATAGGTTCTTTATATACAGACCTATGAATATATGCTTAACACCAACAAAGCTTTAGAGTCAATAAAGCTAACATATCAATAACCGAACTAAAAATATAATGTACAAATGCAAACCTTACATACCTCGGTATGAATAATCAGCTAACATCTTGAAAAATTCCTACTTATCAAAGGTAAAGTAGCTAAGCAGGTAAATACAATACTCGATAGTTCACTTTTCGCGATGATGCAGCAACAGGTAACGCCGTATTAATTAAACAAAATCCCTTAACCAAGTGACCAATCTGTCAAATGATACCAAACATCCTGAACTTGGAAGTTGACCTATCTTCAATTAAAAGTGTCACTCTTTTCGATGTATAGACATCATTTGACCTATTGAATAGTCGGTAGACAGTTAGCAACAATTCAGGGGCAAACTAACATTTACTCAACAAAACTTAACCTAGGCTCACGTTTCTAACTACAATATCGCTCAGTTTAACACAGTAATATCTTAACAAAACTCATCATTCTCTTTACAAAAAACGCAATAAATAAATTCAAGTAATAAATTTAAATAAAATACCTAACTTACGAATAAAACAGTTTTCATTAATAAAGAGTACTCTAAAAAAGAACACAGTAACTTCGCGAGGAAAACCCAAGGGGGATGGCGCCTCTTGTAACACTAACGCTTTCAGGTAACACTGAAATATTTATCCTTACCCATTTTAGACATCTCCCCCCTTTAGAAAATATCAATTCAAAACTGGTAGATTTGGCAACAGCGCATCATACATACATACAGAGGCGATTTGATGGCACTGTAAGCACTGTAAGCACTTTGAGATCACTCCAGAGAGATGCATGAAGACCCATCTCGTGGTCTGACGGGGTGTAAGCGGTTACATAGGGGCACTGCTTACAGGGCTATCAAATCGCCTCTGTATGATGCGCTGTTGCCCAATCTACCAGTTTGAATTGATATTTTCTGAAAGGGGGGGAGAAGGTCATAAAAAGTTTGGGTAATGATTTAAAAAATATTTAGGTTACCTCCTGAAAGAGTTAGGTGTTAACAAGGGGCGATCCCTTGGGTTTTTCTCGGAAGGTATTGTGTTGCTTTAGATACTCTTGATTTAATGAAACCGGTTTATTCGTAAGTTAGGTACGTTATGTTAAAATATTACTATGACAATGGAAATTTACACTGATTTGTTAGAGAAATGATGAGTTTTGTAAGATATTACTGTGTTAACGACGAGATGCTTTTTAGAAATCGTGAAGCCTAGGTAAGTTTTTGGGTTGAGTAATGTCTAGGTTGCCCCTAGATTTGCTAAATGTCTACGATTATCATAGGTCAACATGAGTTAACTCGAGAGAGTGGCACTTTAATGAAGATAGTGTCATTATAGTTAGGATGGTTGGTATCTTTGATACATTGGTCACTTTGTTAAGGGATTTTTTGTTAGATAATAAGGTTTTACCTGTTGCTGATATGCGCGAAAAGTGGGACAACATATGAGTATTGTATGACCTGTTCTAATTTTACCTTGATAGTAGGGAATGTTTTCAAGATGTTAGCTGATTTATTAACGCGAGCTATGTATGGTTTTGCATTTGAACATTATATCTAGTTGCGGTTATGATATTGGTTAGCTTTTATTGATGCTGAAAACCTTGTTGGTCTAAGCTATATTGAGGTGTATAAGAACTATTTTTATGTTATTGTTATCCAAAATTGATACTTCGAAATATGATTGAATCAATAGTTCAATAGATCCCAGGCGGGTGGGGTGGGAAGGGGACTGCAGGGATGGGTTTTTTGAATTTACCGATTTACTGCTTTAAAACAGTAAACTATTACGTTTACTGTGATATTTTATTCGAGAAGAACTTATTTTTATGTTACGTCAGGATAAAATTTGTTATTTTTGTTATGTTTGGTTAAACTTTGTTATGTCGAATTATTCGCTGGGGATTATGATATTTAGACGAGAGTTATGATGAATTTTTTTGTTAAATATAGAAGTGATGTAAAACATTTTGGTTGACGTTAGCTTATTCTTTACAGTTGAATGAGTTAGACAGGTTAATGCTAAGACTTTGTTAAATATTACGAATGTAACTGGTAAATTAACATTGATTGTTAGAGCTATGTGTGAAAAAGTGTGAATTAGGTCGTTTTGTACGAAGCGTTAGGTACTTTACTGTTGTTAGTACGGAAGTTTGTTAATTTAGTAGTTTATTCGTAAGTATGACTGTTTAGGTTTGTGTTTGAAGCATTATATCTTAGTTCAGGTATGTTATGTTAGCTTTATATTAATGTAAAAAACGTTGTTATCGTTAGCATATATTCGATGGTTATTGTATAAAGAACTTATTTTTATGTTATGTTTGATAAAACTTTTGTTATGTTTACAGTTATTCGTTGGCCTGTATGATAATTAAACAAGGTTATGATAAATTTTGGTTAAATATTACTGTGTCAAGGTAAAATTAACGTTAATAGCAGAGATTGCTTGGAAGAAAGTATGAATAGTTACGTTTTGTATGCAGTGTTAGTTACTTACAGGTGTTAAGTGTGACCTTTGTTAATGCTACAGTGTTATTCGTCTTAAGTTGGTGATACGATTCGTCGTTGTACATTATTTTCTTAGTCAATATGATAGTTCTGGTTAGCTTTATTAATGTGAAAATCTTGTTATGTTAGCATATTTCGTTGGTTAGTATATATAGAACTCATTTTGTGCTATGTTATTGTTGTTGTCTAACTCGAAATGCGAGGTAAATCAATAGTGTTAATGTAAAATTAACAATGAAAATGTAAGGATATCTGGAATAAGATGTGAAATAGGTTGACGTTTGTACGCTGCGTTAGGTACTTTACTGTTGTTTAGTATGGAATTTGGTTAATGTTTAGTAGTTTATTCGTGGGTAAGGTGTGTTAGGTTTTGTCAGGTACAATATATCTTAGTTCTGATAAGGCTATGTTCAGCTTATTATGTGAAACAATGTTACGTTAGCATATATTAGTTAGTTAGAATATAAGACTTATTATTGTTAATGTTATTGTTGTTGTTGTTGTCTAACGAGAATATTAATACCCTTTTGAACTGATATGGCTCGTTCGTACGTCGTATCTTGTTTACTTTCTTCTGATGGGTTTAAAGAAAGAATCTCATTACATTAAGGGTGTTTGAATACACTATTTTCTTCAGTAGGAATAGTTTTGCGTAGTGGTGATACCGATGACATGTCCCTGATCTCTACGCTTGTTGTGATATCTTCACGGGAGTTCGGTTATTTCCCTCACGATGTCCATTTTAATTTAATCGTAAACGCGAATGGTGACTGTTCATGCGCGTATTCCTACAGCGGGTCAAATAATAATAAGTATTGCAGTCACTTTAGCAAATGGTTATAGCATAAAATGCATTTTAATGTTTAGACTTGATATTCTTCTGAAGGGGGGGACGGAGTCAAAAAGGATAATGTTTATTTGGGTAAGTTTGAAAATTTTGTTAAATGTTACTATGATAATGTAAAAACTTTACTTTGTTCGTCTTTTACTCGTTAGGTAATTATGATGGTCTAGGTAAGGTAGATAAATTTTTGGTAATATTAAGATGGTTAATGTAAAATCCGCATTGTTCGCTTTATTGACTAAGTTGTTAATGGTAGCTGTTTATTCGTCTGGTTGTTGTGTGTGTGTGTGTGTTAGGTACGTTATGTTCATAGTTTAGCTTTACATAGAGTAAAAACTTTACTTTGTTTGTCTTTACCCCTTAGGTATTATGCAGGTTAGGTAAGGTTATGCTAATTTTTTTTTTGTTTTGTTAAATATTACTATGTTAATGTAAAATTAACATTGTCATGTTGGAGATATGTTTGATAAAGTGCGAATGGATTATGTTTTTGTGAGCCTTGTTAGTTACTTTTACTGTTGATAAGTTTGGATCGTTGTTAATGTTAGCAGTTTATTCTGCTTAAGATGTGTCAGGTTTGGCCGTTGTATATTATATTCTTAGTTCTGGTAATGTTATGTTGGCTTTTTTTGATGCTGAAAACTTTGTTACGTTAGCATACTTTTGTCTGTCTCTCTGTATGATAATTAGACAATGTTATGGTTTTTTGTGAGTCTTGGGTGTTAGTTCTTTTTACTGTTGATAAGTATTTGGACTCGTTGTTTATGTTTAGCAGTTATCTTGCTTAAGATGCTGTCAGGTTTGGCCGTTGTGAATATGTATATTTTTAGTTTGGTACATGTTATTGTGCCTTTATTATTGATAAAATTTTTGTTTACGTTAGCATACTTTCGCCGGTCTGTATGATAATTACACAAGGTTGTGATAATTTTTTGTTAAATATTTACCAGTTAATGTAAAAATTAACATTGGTATGTTAGAGACATGTTTGAAAAGTGTGAATAAAGTTACGTTTTTGGATGTTTATGTTGTTTACTCTTTATCTGGTGTTTAAGTGGTGAAACTTGTTACGTGTAACTTCTATTCTCTGTTTTAGATGGCTAGGTTTGTTTCGCTTGTTTGGTTTATATTCATATTCAGATGAAATGCTAAGTAAGCTTTATTAATGTGGGAAAACTTTGTCCGTCAGCATATATTGTTTGAATCTTTGTACTAAAGAACTTTGAATTTATGTTCACTGTTTATCCAGAAATGATAGCTGCGAAATGTGACGTGAATCAATAGATCGATAGTTCAAGGATGGACAGGAGGGACAGGAGGGTGGTGGATGGTGGTTTGATTACTGATTTACTGAATTATATTACTTAGGGTATGTAAAAACGTAAAATTTGTAAGTTATAAACAACAGAAGAGAGAATGTTTTATTTTTTATTTTATTTATTTATTTATTTATTTTTTTCTTGAAAACTACGATAGCTACAAGGAAATCTACAGACCCAATAACTTATATAAAGACACCAATATTGTTCGTTATAGAATGTCTTATTACCTAAGCACTGCATCGGCTCTTTCCCGGTGTCTGTGCCTTACCCCCCCTCAGACTCCCTCCTATCCTGCATTCTTCTTTCCTGTCTCCGTTCTCTTTCCTCCTCTCCTTTCTTCTTCTTTCTTCTCTCTTTCCTCCTGTTTGCATTCCATGAATTTCTTCTTCTTTTTTCAAACTGAGTAACCCCTCCGGGGGGTCCCAGGCTTTGAATCCGAATCCGATCCAACTCCAGTCTCGGGACTCCAATCCTCTATCATCTCCAAGCTTTCAGTCTTCTACGATTATTTAATTTTTAGAGGGGGCAGCGTCCCTCTTCGGGGGGGACGCAGAGGACGTAATCTGTCTCTCCGAGCAACGATTACGTCATCATATAGTCACATCCAAATTTTACGCCGATACGTTAAGCCTAACTATGGTTTTCAGGACGATTTGTCCTGGCGCTAAGGGGGGCGAACAACCCCCTTAGGGGTGACCCTACGGTCACC
>JABUQX010006546.1:25000-33611 GCA_015478945.1 Trachelipus rathkii | reverse complement strand
AGAGAGATAATCCACTTTTTCTCGGTCTCCAAGCCGTTGGTTCCCAACACAACTCACCACTATACATCCGCTTAACCAACCGATATCATTCATCCTTTCCCACATGACCAAATCATCTCAAAATACTTTCATTTATTCTCTCGTTTTACCCCCTTTCTTCACACCAGCAAACCTCTAATACGTTCATTCCTCCATTATTATCAATTCTTCTCACCCGTAGCACGCTCCATAAGATTGTCCATAGTCTGAACACGACTGATACTTTAGATCTAATCTTCTTATTCCACGACCATAGTCTCAGCTACATACAATAACACAGGTTAACAACATACCCTCGTAAGCAAGACCTTTCTCACTCAGGACCTAGTCCTTTTACATTCACCGAAGATTTAATTGCACCAGGCCACCTTCCTGCCATTCACAACTTTCCTACTACACTCCTGCAATCAATGCCGTCCCTTCTCAAGTCCAACACATACTTATAATATGTAAACCGACACTTGTTCCAGCTGGCTCACCATCTAACATAAGCTTCACACTGAGGGCTATCCTCATCACAACCATAACTTAACTCTTATCTACGTTTACTTTCAAAACTCCTTTTACACACCCCTGCCAAATCCCTACACCATCTTCTCAAACTCTCTTCAGATTGACCGCCACAAGAACAAATCATCCGCATATAATGAGTAGGGTACCACCTCCAACTCATCTCCATTCTCCATCATTCTGAACACCATTTCCTGCCACCCCCGACCTCTAATTCTTTCATAACCCATCCATATATAAATTGAATAACCAAGGAGAGCATAACACAACCTTGTCCTCACTCCGTCTATTAATAACTAAACCAAATCATGCTTTGGACACCATTACTTCTTAGACACGCCTGCACTTTCCTCATACATTACTTTTGATTCCATTCAGAAGCTAACCACCAAACACCAATATATCACTAACACCTACCATAGAGCTTCCCTATTAGCCCTATCATACCACGCCTGTTGCAAATTTATAAAACCTAAATATATGTATATTCTTCTTTCTTTTCTTTTCTTCTCAATACTTTGTTTCAATGTAAAGATTTTGATCACACATCTACTCCCAACTGGCCTAAACGGACTTGCTCTTCACCAACTCAGGTCCCTTCAGTCACTCGAGCACTCTTTCTGACCAAAATAACAGCATATATCTTGCCTACAACACTCTACCAGCATATATCTTCCCCTATAATTTCTAAGTTCCCCTTTTCTCCCCTTACCCTTATATAAGGGAGCTATTACTGCTCTCTCCAATGCCCTTGGAACTATACCCTCCATAAAGGCTTTATACACAACTTCCAAATCAATCAATCACCCTCTCGTCGCCTCCGTTTCTTGATCATTTCACCAGTAATTTCATCTATGAGTGCAAATTTACCATATCTTCAACTTTTCTCATCCTACCCATACCTCCTCTTTACTAATAAATAGCCTCATCCCCAAAAAGCCTATTTTCTTCCTAGCACCATCAAACCCACACACATTCACTGAACACCGTCTTCATGTACTGCCAATATTGATCGCAGATTTCGAAGTGTGTCTTCCCACACTCCGCCTCCACAATCCATTTTCATCAGTTACAAAAACCAAATCCATCCCTACTTCATTATTCTAAGGCAGGTTTCCCTAATGTCTCATTCTTAACCTTTCGCGCATCCTTTCCAGAAGAGGCTTCCTATTTCCTTGTAAGTCCCCATTCCATCCTCCTTCCAACTGTTCATATTAACCTCTTTTCTCCTGTACGTATGGCACCTTTTAGTGTTTCGTTTTTTTCCTCTCTTTATATATAATTCCAATCATCTTTCTTTGGAAACTTCATCATTTCTTTTAGTACATTCAGCCACTCTTCTTTTTTTACTTATAACCGCTTTACCTCATTTCTTCATTCCACCACTCACGTTTAACATTCTTACTTCCTACTTTAGCAAATCCGCATACTTCTTTTGCAGTGCTAACAATTGCTTCGTTCATTTGCTCCCAGATTTGTTCAGTTTCAACTTGTTTCACAAGAATCACTGAATTTACTTTGCGGAGCGCTATTATATACTATCCTTATTACCTTGTTTCACTTAACTTCTCCACTCTTAATTTTTACCCACTTCCTTCCGTATACCCTTCCTCTCCATCCAAGCCCCGCACTAACTTAATTTTACATAGAACAACATAGTAATCCGATAATCCCATGCCTAACCCCTCACTGATTTACATCCAACACACTACTTCAATATCTCCTGTCTTCAGCCAACGACAAAGATCAAGTCATACTTGTTTCACTTCGACTAGCCATCTCTACCTTACACCAAATTATATACTTATGGATACTTTTGTGTTTAAGAAAGTATTAATTACACAAATGCCTCTCTCTCACAGAAATCAAATCACCTTCCTACCATTTTCATTTTCTCCGGACACGCCACCCCAAAACCACCTGTTAATACCATCCCTTTTTTGAATCACGCTATCCAAACCATTGCAGGTCCCAACCTATCAATCTGAAGCTTTTCTACTCACGCCCATCCAAAAATATCATTCCAGATTTATCCCAAAAATCGTAACTCTCTTCAAACGTTTCCTTCAGATCCGACATACGTCACAAATCACACATATTTGACCGCTTGTCAAACTTAAATTTAACCATGTAAGAATTCTAGGACTCACACAGTCACAAATCTACCATAGGCTCTGTACCGACAAGTCGCACTGCATCAAAATTGCAAGCTCCTCTCCGCCTCTCATGTCCTTCCACACCAGCACACCACTCATTTTCACGTTTCCTTTCATTCTTTGTTTCAGTTACAGCGAGCCAATCAAATTTTCCCTTTCTAAATCATCCATCACACCTCTCTTCTGTTCTCCTCAACATTTATTCCCTTGACATTTTCCATGTACCCATATACGATTCAATACAAGTTTCGCCGGGAAAATTAGAAGGCCGTTTTACGCGATACACGACCATCGTCCGAGGCAATGCATCAGCATTCCTAGCAAAAGATAGGTGGTAGTGGACAGCTAACCCAACTACCCCCGTCCCTTAGTCGCTTCTACGACACGCAGGACATACGATGTGGGTAATTCTTTTCTCCGCCCACACATAGGGATATATGAGTAGTAGGGATGTCTGTAAGGTGTTGTTCCCCTAAAAAGAGGGTGGTGTACTTAAAGTATGTGTAATATGATGTGGATAAATGGTGGTCAGTAATATGTTGCCTGGAGGATGAGTGTGTAAAGAATATGAACGCAAAAAAGAAAGGCGCACCATTAAAAATGGGAGGTAATTTCAACGCTTCGAGTATGCGTGTACTCTCCCTCAAAAGTAATATATATGCTTAAATCTAATTAATAATGGTTGTAGCAGGATCAAAATAAATGAGGGAGAAAAAGGTTATGTTCACATTACCCCGGCATTCATGTTTCCCCATTTGACGGTAACTTAATTAGTATAATAATTATAAAAAAAAATTATATATAAATATAAAATGACTCTCTTTTTTTCTTCACAAAATTAGGATTTTATAAATCTTGCTTTTAAATTTTCTCTCTATATATAAATTATAATTCAATGTTACAGTTTACTTTAAAATTTTTATTTTTTTTATTTTTGCAGAATAAATAGCAAATTAGTTAAAGTGTTACATCGGGGCATGCAGTGTTCTTCGTGTGGTTTAAGATATCCTCCAGAAGGCACTCAGCAATATTCACATCATCTTGATTGGCATTTCCGGATGAACAAAAAGCAGCAAGATTCTACCAAGAAGGTTAATACCCGCAAATTTTATTTCAACATGGATGATTGGGTACAGTTTGAGGAGATTGAGGACATCGAGGAGAGAGGTGAGGGTGAAATATAATTTTTTGGTTAATAAGATTTACCCATTCACCCAAGAGTTCTTTTTAATAAAAAATTTATTTTATATGTGGATTTAGAAATAATGATTTGATGGCTTGAAATTCCTTATTTTTGGTTAATTGTAGAGAAATAGATTTATAGATTTTTTATTCTTAATTCTTTGAATATTCATTATTTTATTCTAGTTTTTAGATTTGTAGACAAAAAAAAAAAAAAAAAAAAAAAAAAAAGAGGAAAATATATTTCAAAACACTGTACTTAAATGGATTATATCATTAACAATCTATAAGTTTGTTAAGTTTCATTTAAATGTTGTTGTTTTTTTTTAAATAAACAGTTCCAAGTATGTTCGAAGTTGAAGGCCAAATGAACTCTAAATCTTCTCCCAACGAAAATGATGACGAGGAGGAAGAAATCCCAAGTGTTGCCGTTTCTCCTGATCCTAGTCTTGGTGTCTGTCCCATATGCCATGAAACTTTTGACCAATTTTATCACCAAAACACGGAGGATTGGCACTACAAATACGCTATACAGGTTGATGGTATTAATTACCACCCAGGATGTCATGAGGACCACTTGAAGGTATGTGTATATAAAGATATATTTTTTTTATTATTTTCCAGTGCTTAATTATTATTATAGCGATGATATTATTTGAATTCCTCAGGAAAATTTAAAGTAAATTTTTTTGTATTTCTAAAGTTAAATTTATCATTAGCATATTAGCTAATTAATAATTTAAATTTTTATTATTTTAAATAAAATCTTAAAATTTTTCTTAATTATTAAACATATATATGTGTGTTTTATATTGATTAATTATTCATAATACTTTTCTACTACTTGCTTGCAATTCAAGGAGGTAAGATTTTTTTTTTTTTTAAGGTTATGCTGTTATAAATTTAAAATTCCTGTTGACAAGTCATGATTCTTTTTACAAATTGAAAAAAGTGAAAATTTGGTTTCCTATATTTTATTATAAGCATATATTTTATACTATTATATTTGGGTGTAATTTGTTTAATTTCAAGGTTTCAAAATAATTATATTAGTACCTGACATATAGGTACTGTTATATTAAATTCTTTTTAGATATTATTTTAGTAGGTTTAAACTAATTGTATGTTTTATTATTATTTGTATTTTTTAGGCTATAAAGCAAGAAGAAGAAAGACAAAGGAAAGCAGAGGAAGAAGCCCTTAGAGCAAAACTTGAAGAGGAGGAAAGACTAAAGAAAGAAGCTGAAGAAGAAGCGAAGAGAGTGGAAGAAGAAGCAAAGAAAGCAGAAGAAGAAGCAAAGAAAGCAGAAGAAGAAGCAAAGAAAGCAGAAGAAGAAGCAAAGAAAGCAGAAGAAGAAGCAAAGAAAGCAGAAGAAGAAGCGAAGAAAGCAGAGGAAGAAGCAAAGAAAGCAGAAGAAGAAGCGAAAAAAGCTGAAGAGGAAATGAAAAAAGCTGAAGAGGAAGTGAAGAAAGCTGAAGAGGAAGCAAAGAAAGCAGAAGAAGCAAAAAAAGCTGATGAGGACGAAGATATTCAAGAGATTGAGAAAGTTAAAGACGATAAACCCAAACTTGAAATTGACTTGACCTCAGAGGAGCCCAAGCTTATTACTGAAGAAGATCTTCATAGTGAGGAGGAGGAATCTACAGATGGTAAAGTGAAGAGGACTTCTTTAGACAAAGGTATTTTCAATTATTATTATTATTATTATTATTATTATTATTATTATTATTATTATTATTATTATTATTATTATTATTATTATTATTATTATTATTATTATTATTATTAGACATAGAGTTCCGTTCAGTCTGATTAATATAAATACTGTATTAAAACTATAAACATTTGATATACAAAAATGCTATAAACGAATTTTTAAAAAAAAAAATTTAATTATTTTTCGTTCATTTTATGTTTAGTTTAAATAAAAATATAAAAAATAATCCTTTGAAAATTATAACCGTCTAATGAAATTAGGCTTCAGTTCGTTCGTGTAGGGATAACACTTTCGATGTTTTTTTTTCCAATTATTGATAGTTTTTTACGATTATCAACAATTCGAATGTAGACGAAATGTACTTTACTGACTCAATCTACTTTTTCTTCAGTCTCCCAGTCGGTCGATTCCCAGCACACTCACCAGTATAAATCCGCTTAACCAACCGAGTATCATCCATTCTTTCCGAATGACCAAACTATCTCAATGTACTCTCGTTTATTCTCTCATTTACGCCCCTTTTTCACACCACACAACTCTCTAATGCATTCATTCCTCATTTTATTAATTCCTCTCACCTAACTAGCCCCTAAGATTGTCCATCTGTATACTTTGTACACTTAAATCTATACCTCTTATTCCAGACCATAGTTTCACTACTGTGCATTAACATGGGTAACAACATACCCTCATGCAAAACCCTAGCGCACTCAAGACTTAGTCCCCCTTACATCCACCAAGGATTTAATTGCACCAACCACTTTCTTACCATTCACAACTTTCCTACTACATTCTGCATCATCCGTTCCCTTTTCATCCAACATATATATTCTAAATATTTGAACTCAGATACTTGTTCCAGTTGCTCACCATCTAGCATGACTTTACACCACGGACTCTCCTCACTCATTACCATAACCTTACTCTTATCTACATGTACCTTCAAACCCCTCTCTTCACACACCCTGCCAAACCCCTCTAGATATCTTCTCAAACTTTCTTTAGATTCACCACGCAAAACCAAACCCTCAGCGTACATTAAGCAGGGCACCTTCCACTCTCCTCCATTCTTCATCAGTCTAACACCTTCCCCTACCATCCATACCTCTAATTCTTTCATCGCTTCATCCGTATATAAATTAAATAGCCAAGAAGACATACACAACATATCCCTGCCTCACTCCACCACTAATATTAAACCAATCATGTTGAACTCTTCATACTATCATCATACATACTTTTGATTTCATTCAGAAACCTACCACCAACACGATATATATCACTAACACCTGCCACAGAGCTTCCCTATTAATCATGTCATACGTCTGTTGTAATCCATAATATTTAAATATAACTTATTTTTCTTCTCATTTTCTCAATTATCTGTTTTAATGTAAAAATTTGATTTGATCTCTCGAAGCGCTTTCCAGGCGCTGCTTGGCAGATCAACCCGAAACCCTTTGGTCTCTGCCATTCAAGAGTCACTCTGCTTGTTGCCTGCGCAGAAGCTCTACATTGAGTTCTGTTGGGTTCCTTCCCATGTGGGTGTTCCTGGCTGATGGGGAGGCCAAACAGGCGGCTATGCATGGTGTCGAGTGCCCATTACCTCCCTCCTGCTGTTCACCTGGGCCATTTTCCTGCTGCAGACTTCTCCATCTCAATACGTTGAAGTTTCCTCTCTGGCTTGCAAACATGTTGGGCGGAGGATGCTCGTCATTAGCCGGTGGTCTTCACCTGGTAGAAGGAGTCGCCTCCTGAAGATGGTCCTGGCTAGATTATGTCTGGGTCATACCAATCGTACCCATAAATTTATTATGTCGCAGGGGTATCCCCCGAACTGCCCATTTTGCTCCTCCAATTGTCCTCTCACAGTCGTTCATCTCTTTGTGGGTTGCGTGACCATCTCGACCCATAGAAGCAAGTTCTTCCCTGATGTGCTCACTATACCTCGTCAGCATCGCCTTCAGCACATCTTATTCGAATCATCTTATAATTATATATAATATTAATACGAGTTATTTGCCTTACCTATTAGATCTGAACATATTGTATAAGATCTAACCATCTCAGCCTTGTTCCTATTTCGTTCGGTTAGGGATTTCCCCTGTCGTTAATTTACTAACACGGTATAGCCGCAGCCGCAGCATTCTTGTGTGCTGTGGAAGTCCCTGTACATCCAGTCAAAAAAAAAATAAAAAAAAAAAAAAATATTATATATATATTATATAATACTATATATATATATATATATATATATATATATATATATATATATATATATATATATATATATATATATATATATTATAATATATATATATTATATTATATATATATATATTATATATATATATATATTATATATATATATATTAATATATATATATATATAGTGATATATATAATATATAATATATATATTATATTACAGTTAAAGCATGCCCTTCGTAAATATTAGCTGCATTTCCAATGCTTGTCACCATTCCGTATTAAAGAAGAAGCAATTGAAGGGGAAAGCGAAATGAAGATTATACTCCTTATTTGCAACCAGTAAGTGTTTATAATATTCCATATATATATATATATATATATAATATATATATTATATAATATATATATATATTAATATAATATATATATATATATATATATATATATATATATATATATATATATAGTTAGCTAGTTTTTTTTAGTTAGTTTTTTTGGTTCATACCTACCGCATTAGGGTCTGGGCAGGGAAATTGCTGTTAACATTTTATTTCCCAAACCAAGTGTTTTTTAGAATGCCAAAAATTAGCTAGGCTTGATGAGCAAGGCCTGCTTGGGCTCAACGCCTTTAAAAATTCTAGCCACCGTGAGGAGGACGTGCGTTTGGCATCTAAAATGAGCCGACTTTCTTACGTTAGAAGCGTTAGAGAGCAGAGAGGAGAGAGGAGAGAGAGAGAGAGGAGAGAGATGAGAGAGAGAGAGATGAGGAGAGAGAGAGAAGAGAGAGAAGAGATT
>JABUQX010006546.1:0-20000 GCA_015478945.1 Trachelipus rathkii | reverse complement strand
GATTTATGATATTGCTAGTTAAAATTGGATTGATTTTAAGATTAAAGTTAAAATTGACTTATTTTGATTTACATATAGTAGTTTAAATAAGATTGATTTACATAATGGCAGTTAAATAACGATTTTGTTTTATAAATTTGGCTGTTATATTTAGAGATTGATTTACGATATGGCAGTTTAAAATTATAATTTGATTTCATATCGCTGTTGAAATTGCGTTAATTTTTTCTAAAGATATACTTAGTAAATTATGATTTTGATTTCGATATCGTGTCGAGTGGCGATTTTTGATTACGCGAATAGTTAAATTTGCAAATTTTCTTTTACGATATCGTGATAACATTAAGCAATTAATTTGCATATCAACTAGTTAAATACATTGATTTACGATATGCAGTTAAATTGCGATTTTGATTTTACGAATATCGCCTTTATTAAAATTATCAATTTTTATGATATCGTGGAAATTGCTTTTTTGATTTAAGATATCAGCGTTAAAATTGTTTGATTTACTTATGATTAAAATTGGAGATTATGATTAACGACATTAATTAAATTATGTTAATTTATATTGGTTAATAATTAGCGGTGTTAAATTGGTGATTTTTTGAATTATACCTATTTTAGTTAAATTAGGGATCGGGTTAAGATGTGCAAATACAATTTAGATTTTGATTTATATCGATATCACTTGTTAAAATACGATTTTACTTACAATATGATATAAAATTAGTAATTGCTTTAACGATATCAGTGTAAATTAGTATTGATTTATGAATCATATAAATGCGAGTGAATTTATAAAATAAGTTTGTTTATGTTCACTTAAAATTAGTGGTTGATTCGATTTAAATTATGATTATATAAAGATTTTCCGAGTATAATTAGCTATTAATGCATTAATTGGAGATATCGATATATTATTAATTTTCTCTCTCTCTTTTCTTTCTTCTCCTTTCTCTCTTCTTTCTTTCTCCTTTCTCTCTCTCTTCTCCTAACAAAAAAAATATATATATAAGATTAAGAGAGTGTTATTTAATTTGTATTTAATATTTTGATATAATTAAAATTGAGTGTATTATTTCAAGTTGGGAGTAATCTCTTTTGTACTATTTGTAACGGAATAATTAATTCCTGATTCAATATAGAGTAGGCGAAAGTTAAAGTTAAAACAGTGCAAGGATTAAAATTAGGCAAAGGCACTGAATAGGGACAAGCGACACCACACGCCGTGCACATGCTTTGGGAGCCAAATTTACTATATTATTATATTATAATAACATTTTTGTCATAATGAAATTTTCAAATAGATATAACCAATCACATTAATAAATATATATACTACCTCCCAATATATATCCACCACTAATCTATACACCATATTAATACTACCCTCCATAACCTAACAACTATACTAAAAATACAAATACACACTAATATACATAAATCATAACACTCCAGCACTAGGCTCCATACTAATATCAATACAAACATATAAAATAAAACACATAATATATATATATTATATATATATATATATTATATATATTATATATATATATATCTATAATATATAACTATATATTATAATTATTATATTTATATAATATATTAAATATATATATATAATATTTCTAATATATATAAGTATGGGGGGATGATTTATATATTAAATATTATATATATATATATATATTATATAATATATATTATATATATTATATATATATTATATTAATATATATATATATATAAATATTATATATATATATTATATTTATATATTATATTTATATATATATTAATATCTATATATATATCTTTATATATTATTATATATATAATATATATTAATATATATATTATTTACTTGAAGCGAAGCTGCTCCTTAAACGCGCCTAATGTTATCCGATGGGTGTGATAGATGCCTTTCATATCGATTATTGTTACGATACAACATCGTAGCTATGCGTCAAAAGGAGACTACTTTTTCGTGCAATTCCAACCTTTTTGTAGACTTGTTTTTGTAGCTTACTAAAATGCTTATTTCCCCATCCATTTTGAAGTTAGAGTGGTAGTTGTTATATTCTATTATTATATTTATTATATATTATATATATTATATATATATATATATTATATATTATTTATATAATATATATATTATATATATATATATTATATTATTATATATATATATATAAATATATATTATATATTATATATTATTATATATTAATATATATATTATATATATAATATATATATTTATATCTATATATATATATATTATTATTATATATATATTTTATATATTATTATTATATATTATTAATATATATATTATTATATATATATATATATATACTATTATATATATATATATATTATATATATTATATTAATCTATATTATATATTATAATATAATATATATATATTATTATATCTATATATATTATCTATATATATATTATATATTATATATATATATTATATATATATATATATTTATATATATTATATATATTTATATATATATATATATATATTATATTATATATATATATGTATATATAATATATATATATAATAAATATATTATTTATTATATATATATATATATATTAATATTTATATATATATTTCTTATAATATATATTATTATATATATATATATTATATTAATATATTTATATTATATATATATATATTATATTTATATATTATTATATATATATATATAAATAATATATGATATATATATATTATATATATATTTAAATATATATGCCAAACTAAAGAAGTTACCGCATGATATCTGAAAACTAAGATAGGTTACAGAAACTGATATTATGGATCAGTATGAATTTGTATGGTAATAAAAAACTAAGATGTGAGAAACTAAAAACATATATGGATTCTATTTATTTTTTTTAGGGGCTCGAGCCGACGGGGGACAAGAGGGGGGACGTTTTCCATACGTGGGGAGGGGCGGGCCCGGCCCCAATACAAGAGCGGGGGTTGGAGCCTCCGGAGGGGGGGAAATAGTCCACCCTGTCGTTCCCCGGAAGCATAAGATGCATTTTTGTGGTTTACCCTGGGGTATTCCTTTTTAGTTAAAAAAAAAAATTTTTTCATACTTTTTCATATGCTGATTCTAATATGTTATTAGTTTTCTTGTCTTGTACCTTAAGAACAAAAAAATAGAAAAAGTAAAAAATTTTTTTTTTCATTTTCATAAAATTTCATACGATGATTCCATATATGTTATCTGTTTTCTGTATTAATTTAGGTTTTCGAGATAAATTCTTTAATTTCGACATTAACCATTATATATTATTATATATTATATATTTATTATATATTATATATATATTATAATTATATATATATATTATATATATTTATATTATTTTTATAATATATATATTATTTATATATATATATATACTGTATTATATATACGTAAATTCTAGTATATACGTGACTTATTACATTTCTATTTAACTGTAGGGCCTAACACTATTTCATTAACAAGTGTCTTAATTTCTTATTTTATAATGTATTTAAAAGTATTTTATTTTAAGATTGTGTTAGAGAGATATTTGACTTGTTAAATAGCTTTCGCCATTTTTCCAGATCTACGCACTAAAAATTATACAAATATATACATATATATATTTCCAAATGCACAAACTCTTATCAATCTACGCACTAGCTGTTGAAGTATATACACTTTACAATAGAGTGATTTTCATCCCAAGTAAGACTTTAGTGTTACTTGAGATGAAGATCATAGTATTGCCTTTTTCTATGTCGTCTTCTAGGGCATGACAATGAGTATCTTACGGTATTCATTGATACGCACTTCTTACGAGACTAATTTGTGCATACATCATGCACCTTAAATTATCTTAATCCCAAAATTTACCGGTGTTTTTTTTCCTTAGTTTTGAGGTTTTTGTTTTTCGCTTGATTTATCACGCTACGTCTAGCGCTTGATCTAGTCTTTGCACTGGTTCTTATTTACGGACTGGGGATTGAGAAGTTGGGGAGTGTTGTTAATAAATGTACTACAAATTTGGCCTTTATTATAAAAGGTACTCTTTACTTAGATTATGAAGAACTTATCGTAGCAACCATCTACACGCAACTACTTCAATATACATAGTTTGTAAGTCGTGACTCAATTACAGTCCAAAGACTAGAGTAACTCGTATGTGGACTTACTATGACTCATTCATATAATTAAGACCTTTGGATGTCGGATGGTGCTCGTGATAGCTTACTTGAACCGTTTTTTGTCTTTAGTTTGTGTAGTAGAAGAAAGGGCTGGCTCTGTTTGCTTCAGTACATTCCCGTGATGTTTTGCCTTTTCGGTGACAATTAATACCATTCGTGAAATTTATATAGCCCGGAAGCCACAATTTTCGAAACCTTGTAAACAGCTATCAGAAACACGCGTGATATTCTTGTGTGATGTTTTTTTTAAATTCAATGCTTCAAACGGGTTTAACCGAATGGAGAGATAATGATGTGATTTCTTGGTAGTACTCTCTAGGCAAAGTCTGTGTTTTTTGCTTTATTGATTTTTTTTGCCTGCTGGTAAGTTTTCTGGCAAGGATTTTGCAGATTGGAAGAAATATGTTAACCATTAAAAGAAGAAACAGTCCAAGCCCATAAGTCGTTTAAACATTATGTAGTGTTGGTTGGGCGGTTGATGAGCAATATATAAAAATGCTGGCGAGACCAACTCGGAAAATGTTTTTATCATCTTGTTGACAATTTATTTTTCTCCTGTGAGAGAGGGTGGTTCTTCGAGGTAGTAGAAATTGTAGGACTGTAAGCAATGGCAATTTATTAGGCTCTTAGAGCTATTGGGGAGATTTTGATTCTTTTGGTCCAAATTGTTATTCGTACTCGTTCAATCGGGATGTGGCACAATCTTCTTTCACAATTTACGCAGATAATACTATGGATGGTAAGAGAGTTCTAGTGTCATCAAGTCACGTTTTCTGTTTTGTGGATCTACTCCAGATATTAACATTCTGACGTTAAAATCATTCTGGCTACGTCAATATGTGCCTACAGCTGTGGAGCGTTTTAATTCTATTTATTAGTCAACAGGAACATCTAGCTGACACTGCTTCAATACTTACTGGATCAGGGAATCAATTTTGAAAATTGCCGTGGTCAGACTTACGATAATGTCTACTGTCTATAACAGTCTAGTGGATTATATTCCTTGCGCATGTCACTCTCTAAATTTAATTGGACAGTCAGCTGTGGATTGTTGGGTTGAAGCATGCAGTATCTTTTTTGGAATTCTGGAATTCTTTCTTTTTGGAATTCATTCTTTGTTGCATCAAACCATCGCTGACATGTGTTGTTAAACCATGTTAGAAAGAACCCTGAATGCCTAGTTCCAAAGCTCGATCTGATGCCACAAAAGCAATTTCATTCGGTACGATCGGTTCCAAAGTGCTCTCCAGATCTCAGAGGATGCTACTCAGAACGGCGGCACAATGAATGAAGCAGGTGCACTGGAAAACTACATGGGCATCATTAAAGTTGCTCTAATGTGTGAACTCTTGAATGATATTTTGCAGCGTTTCAACTGCTGTAGTAATTTGCTGCAAGGCTCGACCATCGAATTAACACAGCTTTTGGTTTGCTGAACAACTTGGATAAATTCGTAGATGAATGCTGAGAGAAGTTTGACTATTATGAGCAACAGGCAAGTGCACGCAGTGACAGCAGCACATACAAATCTGATTGATCGTCGGCCAGTACCTAAACATAAGAGGAATGTTAGTGATGAAGGAGATGCTATAAATGTACTAGAAGGGATATCTGGCCAGAAAAATTTTAAAATCAACATATTTTATATCATCATCGATCAACTGAAAAGTGCACTGCAGAAACGCATTGAGGCATATTCTAAAGTGCTACAGAGGTTTGCTGTTTTGACTCAGTATGAATCTATGTCTGATGAAGATATCGATACTGCTACTACAAGACTTCTTGTTGTTTATTCGAATGACCTTAGTTCAGATTTTCTTGTAGAATTTCGTTAATTAAATTCTGGTATATAGAACAGAATCAGCAGATACGCGATGACGATGAAATAACATCAGCTGGAAGTGTCCATAAAATATTTACAATGCTCCACACTACCGGTGTCTCTTCTGCTTTTCCAAACAAGGAACTAGCACTGCGAATTTACCTATCATTAATGGCTAAAAATTGCTCAGGGGTACGTTCCTTTTCTCAACTGAAAAGAAACGATCAACGATGGACTAGCAACGAATTGGAATACTAGCACTTATATCCACTGAAAGTGATTTACTGAGTAAAATTGACATAAAACAACTAATTGATGAATTTGCAGTTGAAAAAGAGCGCAAAGTTGTAATGTAACCTATAAAAAGTATTTGATAATGAAGTCTAAACAGTAATGTTCAATTTATTTGTTAACAGTAAATGCATACAAATTAACGTTAAAATGTGAAATCAATTGGTATTAGTGGGGGATTGAGTGAATATTTTATATGTGTATTTTCAAGTCACTTTTCAAAGTGTGCCTTAGGGTCAGCAAGGTTCTAATCCAGCACTGAGTTAAAAGGTTGAAATAAGTAGTTACTTATAGTTCCTGTGACACCAAATTTATTAATTGGAAAGTACAACTAAAGTTTCATCTAATTATCAAACAGACAAACACTCAAGAATTTTTTTTTTAAAGATTCGCACATATTTGTATCTTGAAAGAACGCCTCGTGGCGTAGGAGGTTGAGTCGCCGACTCTCGTGCGAGAGGACGCTGGTTCAATCCTCCGCGTAGCATCTGAGTTTTACCTTCCTGGGGGCAAGAATTAAAGCTCTGATGCGAACACTTGGTGGCGACAGGATTGGGATAGCCGGGACATCCACATCCATCGATGATCCTCTGCCACAAGTACACGCCTCGCTGGACGCTCAGGCAGGTTGACTCGCCTGATCTTCTCGTCTGCGTAGTAGGTTACGTCCTCGTGTTCCACATCTCCTCTTCTCGCCGTAGCACTCTTTGCAGGTTCTCTATACTTCCTTCGCGCGCGGCGAGAGGAGAGTAGTCCATCCTTCACTTTCAACGGAGGTCTCCTGATCCGGCCGCTACCCATCTCGCGTGGCCCGACCATGAGACACTGTGGACTGACGCCGACGCCAACTTAACAGCGCTTCGCATACCTTACTGTAATTACTTGCTCATTCCCACATGCCCACCCGCTCCCATACTTTCCCATTTATTCTGCCCCGCGTCTCGCATTTACTCTTCCTCTTGAGACGGCAAGAGATAGACGCACTTTAAAAGAATCTGTTTATTTCAGTGATCTCTGTAAGAAAAACTCTACTCTCTCTTGTATTCTCCTCCCTCGGTTCCTCACTACACACACACACCACATGCACCTAACAGTTTAATCATAGATTTGTTGATAAAAAGAAGAGCAAGTAAAAAATTCTTTTTGTTCTTTCTGGAGAAAATAGGAGAGAGAAAAACTCTATCGATATATACCCTTAGTAACAATTATAAAGTATAAACACTCGCTCACCGACACTGATCTACTTACCAACTATTATAACAAAAAATCTAATAAGACACTGTCACCTTCTCAACAAAATAACCGAATCCTCTTATTCCTCCTAACTCAAATGATCAAATTCAGTCTATTGCATCTATAACTCATTTTACATTATCATTTGACCAAATCACAAATGCAACACTAATTCCCCCTACATATAATCAACATCTCATCATAACCTATAATATATACACTCATAAGCATAAAAATCATTGTCCATCACTGCCTCAAGAGTTACGTTAATTCGTACCAGCCCCAACTTACATACACATCATGTAAAATAATTAGTTCAGACACACTTACTGCGCTCCCCTGTGAGTAATAGCAATCATACATTTTTGTCTTACGACAATTCATGTCGCAATATATTCTTCATACCACTGTAGTGATGTCACTCATCTAACAACTCCTTCCCACATAGTCAAACTTTATCGATAAGAGAACGCGATTTTTTTCACTGCAATATTAACTCAGCTTCACACCAGCTTCTATACCTATCTATAACTATTTCCACTATCCCATTACCTAACAATACCACTACACACTTTTGTTCTACCTGACTTCAAAGAGAGCTCATCTCACGCTGATCACCCATATCAAAAATTAGTCGAATTCTCGCATCTCTAATGCAGTAAGGGCAGCGGCTACTTATCACTAATAAACAATACATTCACGTAACTCTTTCACCGCCGAGAGAGAGCATAAGACGAGAGAGAGAGAGAGAGATGCTGCAATACGAGAGAGAGAGAGACGCACGCACGCAGAGAGAGAGAGAGCGAGAGAGAGTAATCCACCTTCCTTCTCATCCTAAACTTCCTATAATATATACACATCTATTGTGAGATACCAATAAAATAGGTGCCACACTCATCTACTCCCCTAACTCCCTGTCTTTCATCCTCCGCTCGAAAATTCACTCTTACATCCTACCCCCTCCCACAACTTGACCCAGAACATTTTCTGATACTTTCTCAATATACGCAACATAGTCTTCAGCCACTAGATCTAAATGATCATAAACACACTCATTTCATTAATAATAAGCGGGATTTCCCTTCGCCGCCCCCACAACAACTACACTTCCTATGCTCAGATCATGGCTGGCTGAATTGTACTTCGCAAGTAGCCGGAGAAAAAATCGTTTCCTGCTCATAAATTAGTCGATATTCATCCTATTCACTCATAAAATTATACATATGCACGCAAATGTGAGACTTACTCTTATCACTCGACACTATCACATACGTACTCCATTATGGTAACACTCATTCGTTTCTTGCCACATTCATTTATCCTACCTAACATCACTCGAGATCATGTTATAGTCTGGTCGACTTCATGACTCACTCTCTACTCAACTGAGAATTTATTCCATAAAAATAGCCTGAATTCTTGGTCATACGCCACAAATTTCGAGTTAATCATTCACCAACATATCAGATATCAATTTTCACATTCATCACTCAGAGAGAGAGTCAATTCTGAAACTCACGGCTATTCACTCAGTGAGACACTCACCACAAACCTTATTACAACCTATACCTGCGCTACCTCATACAACAAATTTCAGGTAGAATCGTCCCTATCTTCCCTTCTATGATATTCAACACTCGATCTTATCCACAACTATATTCCTTCTAATCTTATCTTCACGGCATATCAAGAGAGAGGATACAACATAATCATAAGTATAACGGCTCATCCCACATTCATACTCGCGGACAGATAATTCTCTCCACTTATAGACACACTCATCTACATGATTTTTTATTATAAAAATAAAAATTATCACGGCATTAGCGGAAAATTGTCAACAAAAAGTTCATCATAAATTATCAAATATGCTCCCACTCATCACAAGCTGTCATATTTCAACGCAATTATCATTCCCTTGGCCCCTCATTCAATTTACTCACCATAACTACTGCCCAGAGCTATAAAAAGTCATTTGCGCGTATTTCAATTCTACACAAAACGTACACTTTAACTACTATATCATATCAACACATATTAGCAGTATTTTCACACCATGTTCAGTTCTACACCTCATTATATCATCATCTATACTATCCCACCTAAAATACTCAATCCAATTTATAATGAAAATTTATCTTCCGAATATGTGAAATTACACTTATTAATTAAATCAATAGTCACAACAACATTTTCCTATATCCCTAATGGAAGGGCTTCGGTCGATACACATCATTCCACTCACACACAACTATTCCTAATCACCCGTATTTACTTCTATACTCAAATAGAGATTAATACTTAAGAATATGTCTCGAGCTATTTTCTACTTATCAGGCTAAGGTCATTTATCTTCAACACATAGTTGACATTTTCACTATACAACACATTTCCTGCCTCTTCAATTTACACGCAACAACTACGTCAAATTCTTATCTATCACCTTAAGAGAGAATATTCCAGCAGACATTATCCCCAAATAATCCACGTCAATCTATCTTCATCAAATAGAGCATTGCGCTCATTATCCGAAGAAGTCAGTTCCCAATACTTCGATTTTTCAAGTCCACAGATGCAGAATTACCCCTTCATTACTCCTATAACCATCACCGTGCTACATTTATTTACTCTACTCATATTAGTATAATCGTATCACACCTATACTCACTTTATCAGAATTTATCTTTCCAATATTTATCTTCCACTTAATGCATAAAGACTTATATATTCCATCACTCTTTCTTTTGAAAGATAGGTCCTAAACTTTCATTCATATAGGACATATGTATTCTGTCACGAATAAAAATAGTCAAATTTTACATACAAGAAGCACGCATTATTTCATTTTTATTTACCAACACACTCACGTCTATATACCCCATGTTCTCTCACACTAATCGGAAATTCGATTTTACCCCTTATCTGTAACATAGTCTAACTTATGCTCTCTTCTATTATAGGAAAGATCTTACTCCATTCCCTAAAATCATATGCTCCTACCCACACAAATTTGTTTTATTTCCATTCAACAGTAGGTTACCATAAAAATAGTCAAATTTTTCATAAACACTAGCACATGTCCTCTTGATTATCCCTGACCAATTCTGCCGGGCTTCATTCTTTCCATCACAAGAAACGTATACTCTTAATTAATACATATTAGAGGAAAACACTTCTCACTTCTATGCATGTAAATTTGCTGTGTATTACTCCATATTGCATAACACTCACGTCCAAATTTATCAATACTTACGCACACTCGATTTTACCCCTTTTACCTACCTTCCATTTATTCCGAAAATCTTGTCAAATATTTACTATACACATCATATGAATTACATCCCCCAGCCTCCACACATAAAAACACAAGTCTAATATTCTATTATAGCAATAATCTCCACTACCTACTGCTAACGAGATATAGCCACACATATATCTCACTATATAGAATCCCTCATGACAGTGAATACAAAAGTTAGTTTTTTATCATTTAAATCAATGTTACCACTACACATCATACTAATATTATCCCTCTTGTTAGCGAAAACATCACTTACTCTCTCTTAATATCCATTCTCTTCTCTAATTATCACACACCACACTATCTATTCTGCAGCTCTACTCCACATCTTTACTTTATTTTCTTTCTCTTCTGGGCTTTTCTCTCTTGTTGTTTTTTAACGACAACTCTGTATCATCTACTCATGATTTCGTTCACACGCCATATTTATGCTTTCCACCAGCCATTCTTTCCCTTATCACACACACATCGTCTTAACACATTAATCTTATTTATACTCTCACATACATGAACCTCACACTAATAATAATAATAATAATAATCACACTCAAATCATAATACCATCAACCTTGATTAAAATATCAATAATAATAATAATGATAATGATAATGATAATCGACTATATCCAACCGTTGATAATATTGAGATACCCCTTAATCAAATCCTTCGGGATCATACATAATACACTCAAATAACCCTAATACTAAATCACAAATTCATAGAAAGCTCATCATCACTACACTAAACATGCCCTCACAGAATCAAATAAATATTGAAAATGAAATAGATGTCACAGCGAGTAGACATAGATACAGGAGTTGAAATAACATACTATAACTTCTATCTCACTCGCTTTTTACAAATTCGATTTTTTTTTTATAAAACGCCCTTAATAATCATCAAAACAACTATAAAACATATTACACTTATTGTTCCATATATGTTATCTGTTTTTTTGTATCTATGGTGAGATTGGGTCTTATCAGAAATATTTTATATAATAGGGGGAAATTATCTCTTATAAAACTTAATGGAATTCTATAGTTTTAGTATCCTACAATTGCATTTCTCTGGTTTTGGCATAATTCTGCATATAATAACTTATAAATTTCCCCATGCCACCAATATGATAACCTAAGAAGCTTAAGGTTTAAATCATAGTATTTCGCCGTCTCGATCTAGCTTCTCTGCCTTAATTCAAGCTGCCCTTTTTAGCGAAGCTCTTCCTTTTCAAAGCTCTTGCTATTTACCTCTCATTTCAAAAAGGATTTATAAGCATGATTAACCATCTTGCCCGATTCTACTTTACATTATTAATTTCGATAATAATACTTTTATTACTATTATTAATTCTTCCTTTCATTATGTTCTTTTTCATGTTGTGATGATGAATTCAATTCTATTCTACGGTCTAAGGTCTCATCTCAATGTTGATAGAAGATGAAGGTTGCAATAGAAAAACTTCTCGTCTCTGTGAGGTCTGGGGCAAATCTTGGTAAGAAGGTCGGGCAAAAGAATAAATTCAACATTACGGAAACAGTAATCGCAATGGTAAAAGATTTCATACCAACCAGGTAAAGAAATGCAATTATATTTTTCATTTTTTTCATTTTGTTGAATCTTACATAACATATACACTGATAAGTTATTAAAATTAAATTTTCAATACCTATTATAATTATAATATATACATATTATAGTTTAGTTTTCTCAAAGCCCTCTTTGGTTGTATTTTGTTATGAAAAGGCTTGCAATTAACCTATTATAATTAATGACGGCGCCAATATCACTTATATACAATTTACACTTCATGCAAAATTTAATTAATTACTGTCTTGAACTGGAACCTAATAGTATATTCGGTAATCATTTGCAGCTTGGCAGGCAAAGGAAGTGGCAGATCTCAAGATCATTATGGCTATCCATGATCTTAACTTTAGAGTATATCTATTTATCGCATCTGTACTTCTGGTTCATGCTTACATTATGTGAGCTTAGCCGTTGGGGTTATGTATGGTTTAGGGATAGTTCCATAATGGTATGTAGAAGGAAGTGATAGGTTGAGCTTTGTACTGACATGTTAACACAGAGTGTGTTCATTTGTGCGGAGGAGGGTTTTATCACTCTCAAACACTCTCATTATTTTACTCTGTAAACTGGCCGTTCTTGATTTTGTATTTAGACGGTATTTCTCGACCCTAATATTGCTATAGCCTCACGTAACCTTTGACCCCCCTTTCCTATACCTCATCTACGCCGTTATATAGACTTCCCTGAGGACCGGGTTAAGCCTTATCCCTCACCCCTTTCATAGCTATACTTACCAGTTTTCCCTTTCTTCTTTTTTTACCCCTTTTTTATGCATTTCTATTTCTTAATATATTATCTCTATATATAATCTTATATCTACTATCTTATTTATATATATTATCTATATATCTATATTCTATATACTACTATATACCTTAACTTACTTATTAACTTCCTCTTCTCCCTGAAAAGGATTTTTCATCCTATCAGTACCGCGCGAGGTCCTTTTCTCCAGACATCTACTTTATTCTCCTGGTTAATCCCCAGGTCATGTTGTCGCTACCATTTTTACAACTGCTACTATTATCTCTACTTACTGTCTCTGCTTTCTCCCAAAATAAAAAGCAATTGATAGAAGCAATTGATGAGATTTCGGATTAAACGCTTATTGAGTTCTGACTATCCTTCGTATTTCCTTTCAATTCCGGTGTCCACTCAAATTCTTTCTAAAGCATCCTGTCCGGCTCGCATTCCTCTACTCTCCAGATGCCACCACCATCTCAATCTTCCCTACGATCGCCATTTCCTTCATTTATAATGATATCTTTCCCACTTTCCTCATCAGTCTTTCTCCTCGTATTACTACGCTTTCTCTATTCCTGGTCTTCTCTTGCATTCGTTCATCTCCTTTTTGTGTTTCTCTTGCAGGAGCTCTCATCCTTTGTCCGCCGGTCTTGTCATCTTGTCTCTTTCCGCGTATCTCTTCTCGTTAGTAGTCCACGTCCTTCGGCGTCCGAGGTATCCAGCCGTTCGGGGTCTACCACGCTATCATAGGCATTTTTAATCTTTTCGGAGGATGGATGTACTCTTCCTGGTTTGTATTAACAGCCCGCAGTGCAAAACCGGTTTCCGTCCTTGATCAATTCTTGAAGGGTCACACCTGGGTACGCTCCTCATACGCTTGTCCACTCAATTTTGATAAATTATTGCTTGTACGGTCGTTGCCTGCCTGCTCCTCTTCTTCCCTCTCCTCCAACATCGCCCTCTTACTCCTCTTCTGTTTACAATTCACAACTCTCGCATCCTAAGATAACACGCAGGCAAATCCACCGCCCTTCAATCCGTTGCCTCCTCCCTTTTCTTCTCGTCCATACTCCACCCACTACTATCTATTGTCTTCGTTCGTTTTTTTCGTCTTATCCCCCGTATATCGGGCCACTCTGTAGCGATCCTTACCACCACCTCACTCTGTTGTATGTACATCCCTACTATGGTTTTGTCTCTCTCCCCTGACCCGTCTCACCAATCCTCGCGCCCAGCCAGCCATCTATCGAGCGCCCTGTCTCCCCGTCCTGTTGAGCTCCTGCATCAGCACCCTTCGCCTCCCTTAACGTCCTCAACAATTGATGACCTATACCCGTAGATTGTCAACATAGTACTGATTATGGCTCTTATTACGTGTTATATAGGTTATGATAGTTTATATCTTATTCTACCATCTTACCTAACTTATCCGTTCTTCACCCCTTTCTCAGTACCGTATATTATCTGCGCTGGCGTACACTTTTGAGCCCGCTGACTTATCACGGTGCCTTATATTGAATAGTCAACTCGTGCTGTAGCATACTCAATTCTTATGGTTGCAGATACTATGGGGCTCACTTGTTATCTGACCTACAGGACATGCCCTCATTATATATATACGTTATGTCACGGCTCTGCACTGCTTTATCGTATGTTAGGTACCGTTTGCTCTCACTCCCTAAGTCTACTTAGATTATCCGTTATTGAGTACACCTTTAATTATTTAGTTCCATACGATGATAGTGACCTATATCTACCGTTTCAATGGTAGCTAGCTTATCTTTTACCTTACCTGACCCCTTATAGCTACCCTTATATATGAGCGTTGTTAGTTATTCATAACTATGTTGAGTACTGATGCATGGTCACCTTGCTCACTGAAGTTGGTAACTGTAGACGTAGGTTTTATGTATTTTCCAGATCATTAATTATCTCACACATACTGCCGTGCAGATCCTTGTAGTCAAGGTGAGTTACCTATGCTACGTAGCCGTCTATCGACATTATACTAGCGTTTAGGACCCTCCTTGCACGTAGTTTTCTAAGGGCTACTCTCTGGATATCTACGTATTATTATAGCAGCCACGTGAACGCCCGTATCCAATTCGAGCCATCGCGTTTCAATGAGGATTCTTTCATGAGAAGCACACAAACGACCTACACCAGCAATTTTGTATTCTGTCTCTACCAATGGTAGGTGTGCTATTCTTCTAACATATCATGTGCCCCCTGTCCTGTACAATCACTGAGTTAGATTATGCGTCACATTTGAACATAGTCCCTTCGTTTCAATGCTATACAACCGGCCCGCTTCGACACAAAAAGTATTTACGCCATAATGAGTATATACAAGCTCACCGAATTAGTATTTTGAGAAGTAGAGCAGTATCCGTGACCTTCTCTTACTTTTTGCTGTTGCTCCCCTATTACCTCATGAATCCACTCTGGGCCTCCTTTTTTCGTTGTCTTATCTTGCCTGCCGTCACAGCTGTCATTGTTCATATTGAACAGTCGTCGTTATGTACGCGGGTCGTAATTTGCCGTTTGTTCATTGTTTTTTTCCTCTTTCATATCATTTTCTTTCGAATACGTTTTCTTCTTTTATTTAAATAGAGAGAGGTCTATCAGATACAATATGGATCGCCTCTCCGCCCTCTCGCAATTCTTCTGCGTCGTATTAACTATTATGTTCGAAAAGTATCGAAAACCAGAGATTTCTGACAGATAGGAGAAAAGGAGGATAGAAAGTCCGAATTGTTACCATTTTTTTTTATCATAATCTAAATTTGGTAACTAACGTAGAATGAATTTTAAATTCAAACTATAGGCCTGTGATTCTTATTAATAAGTTCAATTTGCTCTTATTACAAAACCGCAAATTTGTTGTCCAAAACCAGTCTGATTCGAACAGGTGCACACATGAAGAATAAACATTAATAAAATTTATCTTGTAAAGGTTACACATTTTAATACTAGTTATTGGCATTTATCCAGTTGATACATTGGTAGCTACCATCACGTCTAGTTTTTTTCCTGACAAAGTTAGTAGAGTTGAAACCTTCCTATCAATTTTACACTTTCTACCATCAAACTACTATTAAATCATAAGGATTGCCAAATGTTGTGACAATACATTGAAGTTTAAAGACAAGATATATGATACCTTATTTTCAGTTGCCGGCTTTCAAAACCTGTTTAAAATGCTGTCTCAAAACTTACTTTATTAAGTTTTTCGTGCTCTTCATCTGCTGGGACATCAGCACTGTCTCAAAACAAAATACACATTGTTAGAGGAGCGGATCACAATATTTTCAAGACGTGCGAGAGAGATATATTGTGCGATGCCTTGACAGGCTCAAATTTCGTTGTCTAATGCACAGCTATAGAGATAAATCTCGAAATAAGTTATCATTCTCCACCATGATCGGACCGGAAGACTATATCTATTATTTTTCGCTTACATTCCCTTATTGCTCTTAGCTCCCATGCCTCTCTCTCTCTCGTTTCTCTCCCCTTCTCTTTGACTATCACAAATCTCTATCTTTACGTTGATTTGGTTACATTCCTCTTCTTTACGTGCTTCACTCCGTGCGCTGGCCTCGAGGACCCGCCCATCTCCTCACCTCTCTTTCTTCTCTTCCCATTCCTTCTTCTCTTCTTTCTTTCCTACATCACTCAACGGGCCCTTGGTCTCCCCAGGAATTGGTCGATCCTGTTGCTGGCTGTCTCCCTCGTTCTCATTCCTTTCGATCTTTGCAGGTGCTTTTCACCTGTCTCTTTTCTCGACTTTGAGTCTGACTCACTGCTCCTTCTTAACTTCGTTTCTCTTTTCTTCTCTGGTCTCTCCTCTTTTCTTCTTTTTCCTTCTTCTCATAGGTTTTCGCGCAAGTCGACTTCTTCGTCGACTTTTGTGCACAAGTATGGATACTAGACAGATCCGACTGGTTCCACCTAGCCATCTTAACAATTGGTTTCGTCTTCAGACAACACATATATATTACTCCAAATGACTACATCTAAGAGCTTATTTCTCACCTAGCCTTTCATACTTCGACACCGAGTATACTATCTATATAATTATCACGCACCACGTTCACTAATGATATACTGCACATAATACAAAATACCCCTTGGTCTCATTAGATTCAACATATAATAAATGATATTAACTCACACTGAGATTAATCAGAGTATAATCAATATTAAATGGCAATCACCTTTTCTTACAGTCCGTCAAACTCCTGATCAATCAAATCAAATCAACCACATACCCCTATCTTCATCTCATCTTAAATATTTGGTACATTACGTTTACTCAGCTGTTCACCAACTAATAAACCGCTTGCGAGTGATAGTTTAGATACATAGAGTCATCAATACTTATTAGCTTATTTCGCCAAAACACGGCCTAACCGCCGGATCTCTCTCTCACGTGCACATCCAGCAGAGCATGCACCCGAACTCATATCATAACTTACAACTTTCCCTAACACCTCAATAATAATAATAATAATATAATATAATAATAATAAATAGATAATAACTAATAATAAAATAATGATAACAATAATAATAATACAATAATAATAATAAAATAATATAATAATAATTAATAACTAATAATAATAATAATAAATTAATTAATAATAATAATAATATAATAATAATATAATAATTATATAATAGTAATAAACTAAAACTACAGTATTAATGAATGATAAAAAGTTATCTAGTATACATTTTATAAATACAGTACTAGAAATAACAATAATAATATAATAATAATATATAATAATAATCAATAAATACCAACACTATTAGAACAACTAGTAGTTATATATATAAATATAATAGTAATATAACATTAGTAATAAAAATAATAGTAATAACAATAATGAGATAATTATACATTATAACTAACATCTAATAATAATAATAATAATAATAATAATAACTAAATAATCCATTCATAATAATTGCAAGAATAGTAATCAGAATTATCTTCACAATATTAACAATAATAATAAATAATAAATAATATAATAATATAATAATATAATAATAATAATAATCAATAACAATAATTAAAAATAATGGTATATGATTATATGAACAAACCGCTATAAACACAGACTAGTAATTCTGAGAGAAATTTGGGCGCTAAGAAATTATTAATGACTGCCTTATAGCAATCCATCACCATGTCGTCGTAGAATATGACCTAAAGAGGGTAGGAATGTCCCCGTTAGTATTTAGATAATAATGAACGTGTAAATTAACAGACGACCCAATGGTGAGTGACTCCTTAACATTTTTAGGGAGATTATTCCAAATTCTGATGCCCTTAATGAGATGGCCCTCCGCGAGTTCGTTAGCGTTAATTTTGCTTTTGTCCTAAGGTATGGGAATTTGTGCTACGGAGATTGTTTGTTCTTAAAAAGTTGGGTTTTGTACAAGTATGTTGCAAAAGATCATTGCGGTTCAATTTGGAAATTTAAAGAATGTGACTACTTACTGTTAGGTATAAATATCATTAAGTTTTAGTATAGAAAAAATTTTTGAATAGTGGGGTGTGTGTTCACGGTAGTTTCTGGGTCCTGATATGTCACACGAATTATTCTTTTGCATAACGATTAGAGGTTGTCAGGTATTCACTTGCCCACCCCAAAACTGAAAAGACAGTAGAGTTACGGTGAGGTAAAACAAGACTATAGTAAAGGTTTTTTAAAATATATTTTGGAACAAAATTCCTTATCTTAAGGAATGCATAGTTAGCATAGGATAATAATAATAATAATAATAATAATAATAATAATAATAATAATAATAATAATAATAATAATAATAATAATAATAATAATAATAATAATAATAATATTAATTTAATAATATTATATATTATGTTATATATATATATATATATATATATATATATATATATAATATAATATAATATATATATATATATATATATATATAAATATATATATAATATTATTATACTATATATATATTATATATATATTACTGGGAAATGATCAAGAACGGAGGAGAGATGGTGATTGATTTGATTTTGGAAGTTGTGTAACAAAGCGTTTATGGAGGTATAGTTCCGAGGATTGGAGGAAGCAGTAATAGTACCCTATATAAGGGTAAGGGGGATAAGGGGGTTTATTGAGGAATTATAGAGAAATTAGTTTATTGATGCTGTAGGGAAGATAATATGCTGGTATTTTTGGTCGAAAGATTGCGTCGAGTGACCGAAGGACTGATTGGTGGAAAAACAAGGTGAGTTTAGAAGTGGTAGAGGATGTGTGGATCCAAATCTTTACACATTGAAACAAATGACTAACTAAGAAAAAATGGGAAAAGAAGAATAAAATTGTATTTAGGTTTTTATGGAATTTGCAACAGCGTAGCATCCGCCGGCAACACATCACCGCCAGGATTCATCACCCCCCACAACCACATCACATTAGGGAGCTCTATGGCACGCTGTTGTGGTCAAGACTTCTTGAATGAACATACACCAAAAGTATGTAGGACGAATATGAAGCCTGTGGTAAGAATAAATTGGGAGTCCGAAAGTGATTGGTTTAAATATTAATTGGCCGGAGTTGAGGCCAGGGCATGTTGTTTGTCTCCTTGTTTTATTCATCTCCTTATTTGTATATGAATGTTGTTTATGAAAAGAATTAGAGCGTGGGTGTGGCAGGAGATGGTGTTAGAAATGAATGGAGAATGAAGAGAGTGGAAGGAGATGTAGGACACCTAC